>JASFDH010000242.1:0-29672 GCA_036937195.1 Nidularia pulvinata | reverse complement strand
GTTGACTTGGTGGTGTTGACTTCTCTGGTTAGACTCTGATGATTCTATTGGTTCCTGCCGATTCGGATATCCTGGTTTGCTTGGACCTTGGTGCAACCATTCTAAGCCGATCTATCACCCGGCAATTGTTGCCTAAGTCTGGCGGTTGTCTGGCGGTGTTTCCGAGGACCTGCGAAGATGTTGCTCACAAGGTCATTCAGGGCTATCGTGCCTGACAGAAGACATAAGCGCAGGGTGGCCAGTTTCTGGGTATATATTCTACATAGCATGTCAGATGTAATATCAGCGAACAAACCCCAAGCAGCTTTTCTGCAGCTTCTTGACGGCCCTCTGTCGCTTCCCAGGATCAGCTTCTTCATTGTCGACTCCACTCTCTCAAGAAGCCCTCATCTGCGAGATAAGTTTAAACATGTCGGATGACAGTGTTCAGCTCTCGTCCAAGAACGAGGGCTCTCTGAGTCCTGCGGCGTCGCTCAAGCATGGCTCAACGGATCGCGAGCTTCAACGGAAAGCGGTTCGCAGGATGGACTGGACGGTCTTGCCTATGATCACTATGTTCTATCTGCTCTCCTTTCTCGTGAGTGCGCTTCAACTTTTCTAACATTCCTTATTCCGACGGCCTATCCATAGGATCGTGCAAATATCGGTACTGTGTGCTTATCTCGCTATGAGTAATAAATTCCTGATGGGCTGTCGCAGGGAATGCACGAGTGGCAGGTCTTCAGCAGGACCTTCATTTAACGGATCACCAGTATCAAGTCTGTGTTACCGTGCTCTATGTGTATGTCGCTGCCAATACCTGCCCTTCTCTCAGTCTTACAGAAGCTGTTTAGGCCTTACATTGTCGCAGAATTGCCGTCGAATCTACTTCTTCGCAGGATCGGTGCAAGGACAATGATGCCTACGATACTTACTCTCTGGGGTATCATAGTCACCCTGCAAGGTGGGTTCTTATGCTATCTTATCTGCCGCTTCTAATTGTAGTTGCAGGTTGTGTCTCGTCGTATGGTGGATTGATTACGGTCAGGGCTCTTCTTGGTCTAGTGGAAGGACCAATGTTTCCCGGTATTGTACTTTATCTGTCGGGGTTCTATACTCGTGAAGAGCTTTCGGTTCGGTAAGCCTTTCGACACGATGTTATTGACTGGAATCTCATTTTGTCTGAATGCCCTTCAGCGTCGCCCTATTCTTTTCTGCTGCCTCGGTTTGTACACATCATATTCCGAGCGTAATGCCAAGGCTTACTTGATATCGCTACAGCTTTCCGGTGCTTTCTCTGGATTACTTGCAGCGGCTATCCAGCATATGGATGGCATAGGTGGTAAACCCGGATGGGCCTGGATCTTCATTTTGGTACGTATAACCATCGTTTTACTGGCATGGGATGTAACGCCGCTTTTTCACCTAGGAAGGACTATTTACCATACTTATGGGTCTTCTTGGATTTTTTGTAATTCCTTCGACCCCACGAGATTCGAAATTTTTAACAGACGAAGAGAAAGAGTGAGTGGTTGGATCACTTTAGTTAAACCTTCTGTTAAGCGCACCTGCGCCATTACTTTAGTATCATCATGGAACGACTTGAGCAAGATAGACCTTCCATTACTCCGGCGGATAGTTTCAGTATAACCGAAATACTGCGCTCGGTGACTTCCCCGCACGTCATACTGCTTTTCTTCGTCTTTTTTATGGGTGGAACGACGTTATATGGCCTCGCTCTCTTCCTTCCGTCCATCGTCAAACAGTTAGGATTTAGCGCCACCAATTCCCAGCTTCTTAGTGCAGGGCCCTTCGCTGCAGGCTTCATCAGTAGGTCTCGATTCTTCTCGTCAATATATTGTACTAATGCTATAATGTGTAGTCACCTTTATTGCGGCAAATTTATCAGACCATTATAACTCTCGCGGACTTCCTGCAGCGATTGTTTCTATTCTATCTGTCATAGGCTTCTCTATATTCTTGAGTGAGTGTTATTCCACAACTTAATTATATACCCTGCTAAATACGATATTTGCAGCAACGAAAGATAAATTTGTCGCTTATGGATCTATGTATCTTACTGTCCCTGGGGTGTACGGTGTCGTTCCAATGGTCTGTGCTTGGATGGCGAATAATTCTGAGCCATATTTCCGCCGAGCGACAAGCATAGCAATAGCATTTATTGCTACGAATGCTGTAAGCAATGCTTTACTTTAGTGCCTCGGCTATCCCTCTAACTTACATGTTACTTAGGGCGGAATTTTGAGCACATGGAGGTTCCCCACGAATGAAGGACCCAGATTTACGAAAACTATCATCATGGATTTGGTTTTGTGAGTGACCCTTATTTTTATATGAACCAACAGCGGACTAACTTAGTTGCGCTCATCAAGCTCTTGCCTCATTGTGGTCTTTTGTCTAGCCAACATTGTTTTGCTTACTTATATGAATAAGTCCAAGCAAAGGCGACGAGCAGAATTGTTGGCCCCTTATACTGGTGAAAAGGACGATGTTACTGGTGTGCGGGCTTGGATGGAACTGGGAGATAAACACCCGGATTTCGTATATACGCTTTAAATCTTACGTAGTTCGCAACAGAGCCTTATAATCTTGTACTATCAATTCATGTAAATTGTCTTTATAACACTATTTTGTAGTTTCAGTCAGGTAACCCATCAGTGTCCTAAGTTCGAAATCCACTTCTCCACCACATTTTCTGCTATCTGCAGATTATTCAGTTCCATGAACATCATATGTCCATTCCCGTGTATCCCAACATCACCGAGATTGACATGTTCCACTGCAGCACCTCCTTGCTTCAAGTACTGCACTGTGCAGCCATCATAAATGGAGTGATAGCTAGACTCGGAAGTTACGACTAAGATAGGAAATTTCGAGAGGTTGACTAGCTTCCGTGCAGGAGAGGCTTGCTGGAAACAGGTGAAGCCTACTGTTGGATCCGTGGCGACAACGACCTTCTGTAGATCAGATGGCGAAGAAAGGGGAGGAGAATATGCGATGGGTGTCTCTGTCAGTCCGAAAGGGCGAGCAGCTGCGATTGGGGGGAATACCACGTCGATGAATGGAGGTCCCATTGGTTCTAGGGCAACGATTGCTTTGATTAAGGACGGCCGTGCGTCGCCCAGTATCCATCCATGAGGCCCTGACTGGGAATGGGTAACTAAGATTACTGGCTGCGGTAATGATAAGTTTCGTATTCTGGAATCAATGGAGCAGGCATACTCGACCGATCTTGTCCAGAACCAGAGGTCCTGCAGCTTTGACTCTCTGAGATGTTGCCACCTCAGAGCTAATGCTGGGCATCGTAGACGCGAAAAAATTATCAAAAATCGGATCTCCTGCTGTTCCATTACCAGGCCACTGTGTATGCAATGTCGCTTGAGGCCACAGCTTAAATAATTGTGACGCAGTGAAGTGTGATTCAACAGTGAACGTGTCAAATGTAATTTGAGGGGCATCGACGTTTTGTTGCCAAGCAGATCTTCCACGGGAGGGCTGGTCAACAATAAACAACTACGAAAATAAAGTTGTAAGTTGAAGTGGCAACTGTTCAATTCCAAGCTCACTTCGTATCCCTTGCTTAAGAAGAAGTCACCCCACCCCATTCGACCATCTGGGGTATTCAAAAAATTGGTGCCCGTCATAGCTGAACGAGAGTTTTCGTTGATGAATGATCAGTACTCTGGGATGATTATTCCCTCTCACTCACTCTTTCCATGGATGAAAAGCAGCGGAAACGGCTGTGTCACGACTTCGGGCACAAGATGTTCCACGTACATCTGACCAAAGGCGATGCTAGAGTTCCCTTGGCTAGTATAAGACTGTCCGACATAGAAGTACGAACGTCTATGGAGGGTACCAGGGGGTGGTTGGACCACTTCAGGAGAAGAAGCATAGCCAATGTGAATTGACGAAAAAAACGCGAAAATTAAAGGTAGAGCTGCTGGGATGTGCATGGCTTCAGATATCTAGACAGTTACTATAACGAAGGGCCACACCTCAAGGGATCCGAATTGTTCGGTATCGTGTTATATACGCCCGCATGTTCGCCATTGAAAAGCCAGTGGAATGCCCTTTCTCACAAGAACCAGCGCAGTTGCAGGCCTGACTCAGCATCTTGGCAAATTTTGCTTCTTCGGAAAGAAAGGAGTCCCGGGAATGGAACATGTAGCTTGATTTGCATATTGAGTAGTAGTAGTATGCGAGTGTTGTGACATCAATGAATAAAGGAACCGTCAATGTGAGCATGGATATTCTCCTAATTTTAGGATGTCAAAGTCAGTTGCCCTTCTCGATTTCCTCACATCCCACGGATCTTTGCTGAAATAAACGAATGGAGCATTGGCACGCTGCGAGATTTGCCGTTTAAACTGAATGAAAGCCCAAGAACCCAGTGCTGCCTTTTATATGTACAGAAATAAATACGAAGAATAAAACCTTCCTACTGGTCTTACATGAAAGAGAGCAGTTCAGGCGGAAGTCGAGTTCGTGTTTTTGGGGAAATGCGTGATTTGAACAGGATTACCCACCAACTTGAATGCATGCGTGAGCGTCACAGCTCCCGTATCGACCGTCACCTGATAGGATCCGCTGAAGAGCCAAAGATTGCCTGAAGAATCTGCACGAGCGATTGACCCCAATGTCACTGCCAGAGCTGCAGTCGAAGATTTCCCGGCCCCGATATTATGAAGGCGAGTATAGGACACGAGCTCCTTGTTCGGGAGCGGAGCTGGACCACCCGTGCCGCTGACGAAAAGCAGCGCGACGTAGTCCGAGGTCATCTTACCAGTGTTTCTCACCAGTACGTTGAACGTGTCGAATGAAGCAAGATCGAGGTTTCCTTTCTTGCCGGAAACCAGCTGTGAGATTTGGTATTGGGCTTGCGGTTGTCGCTGCCAGGATAGCTGGAAAGTGGTAAAGTGAAGCCCGTGTCCGAATTCAAAGACTGGGGTCCCCTTGTACCAGATGTATGTGCGTCCTGGACTGGTGCTGCTAGGACGAATGGTCATATCGGTCATGGGGATTTGGTCGGTGTATGCAGCGGGATATTGCGTGATGGGAAGGCGTCCTGATGGTGAAGCCTTTCCGCTAAGAATGTCAAAAATGGCCGTGCCGGCGCTCTGTCCAGGATATCCACCCCACAAGAGAGCATTGACCTAAAAAAACCGCAAGTTAGCAATGAATACCAACATATTGAAATCTAAGGCACACCTTCGCACTCGTCGTTAGGGGTGTGTCATCGACCTGTCCACCACCAAATTGAAGAACAATCAGAGGCTTTCCGGTACCCTCAAGCTGTGCTATAAGATCAAGTTGATTGCCAGGCCAAGTGATGCTTGTGCGGTCCATTCCCTCTCGCTCAATAGTTTCGTCGATGCCACCCGCGAATATGATGGCGTCCGCTGCCTGCGCAGCCGCCAAAGCATCAGCAAATCCAACGGTCGTATTACCCGAGGTACTCGTCCCTAGGACATAGGTAGCACTGAATCCGGCATTGATTGCACCTTGCAAAGGACTGATGAGGAAAGGAGCAACACCCTGGTAATTTCCTTGCATCTGCGTCGTCGCATTAGCCCAAGGACCGATCAGAGCCAATTTTTTGATGGTATTCTTGAGCGGGAGAGTTCCGTCATTTTTCAGCATCACAATACCCTCCAATGCAGCTTGATAAGCCAGAGTTTGTGAAGGAGGCGTGTTGACATCAGACCAACCAAGCTGACGGAATGGCTGACTAGACGCGGGGTCAAAGTACCCAAGGCTAAGATATGGACATCAGCTATAATTCGGCTAGCAACAACTGTGTCAAGACTTACCGCACAAGGGAAGAGTAGAGTCGCGTCAACGATTTTTCGAGGTCACCTCTTGTAATGAGGGACTGGTTGAAGGCATCGGGCAAGTGGAGGGAGTACGCAGTACCGCAGTCGACATCGGTACCTGCCTTTAGCGCATCTGCAACAGCTTCGGCATAGGTGGAGGTGTAGTGGTGGGTGCTAAAGATGTTATCAACGGCGTCGCAGTCGGAAGTGACCCAGCGACCAGTGTTGTCGAAGCCCCAGAAATCTCGGAGAATAGACTGAAGAAGGTAGGAGTTGGCGCAGGAAGGAATTCCATTAACGGAATTGTAGCTGCACATGACGGATGCGACCTTGGCGTCCCTGACGCAGCTCTGGAACGGCGGGAGATAAAATTCGCTGAGGTCCTGCGTAGTGACCACCGCGTCGAAAGACATGCGGTTGTTCCCGCCATTAGGCCAGTTCTCCAGATCATACGCAGCGAAATGTTTACAGTCCGCGATGACTTTAAACTGCGGAGGGTCGATGCCTCCCTGTAGGCCCTGGATGAGGTTAAAAACGTATTGCGAGATGTGGAAAGGGTCTTCGCCTGGGGTTTCCTGACCACGGCCCCAGCGGGGATCCTTAAAGGGGTTAATATTAGGCGTGAAGAAGTCGATGCCCGCTCGGCCAGCGTTGTTGAACGCTCGCGCTTCGGTGCTGACGACGGTGGCTACTGCTTTCACTAAAGCATCGTCAAAAGTAGCCCCCAAGATAATTGGCTGAGGGAAAGAGGTAGCAGAGCTGAAGGGGCCCGACGCGGCAAAGACCACACCAGGACTCGACGCTACGCCGTGCTGGATTTTATTGCATATCAGCGAATAATGTCCGAACGTCAGGAAGAACAAAGTGTACCAGAGCTTCGGACCACCACTGGTACGGAGGGAGTCCCAGGCGCGGGACACCAGGGGATGCATTCACAGTATTATTTATGAGTTCCTCAACAGTAAACTGTTGAATAATAGCACGCGCGCGAGTAACTGGGTCGCGAGAGGTATCGCAGACGAGGTTACCCTTGAGCGGGGCAGTGCTACAGTCGGGAAACGAGTAATTGAACGCATAGACTCGCTGAACGGCGAGTGTAAAGGCAAGGAGCAACTTGAATGAGGATTTCATGGCAACAGATCGCAATTGCACGCGGAGAATCACCAGTACAGAGGTCGCCAGTGCCAGAGACGCGACTTATATACCCAAACCTCCCCAATTGACGCGAAAAGGACATATACAGGAATAGGTTTCTCTGAGCATGCGCTGGCCACACAGAAAAACAACCGACACGAGCTTCGCAGAAGGTCACAGTGGAGCTAGCAAGCGTTGAGATTGAAGTCTGAGATTGGATGACGCTCCACGTGAGCGACGCAGGAGCATGGTCTGTCCTCTTCTGGGCCGCACTGTGGGCATATTGAATGTCCTCCTCGTTGACGAAGCACCCGCAGACGCACTAATAACACTTCGCGCAAACGCATCTGACACGCAGGATTTACAACAAGCCCTATCCCGCGCTCGATGCGGCACTCTATTTCGTAAGAGAGCACGCATGTGAGCAGGGGACACGGAGGACCGAAGTCAGACGAAGGTGCAATTGTAAGGTCGCTGGGGCGCTTCCTAACTTCGAGCCTTAAAATACTTGTGATCATGGGCCTAGAGAAGTCATGTCGAGGTGGCAGAAGACAGTGGACGACGTGGATCGTGTTGCAGTTGACTGGATGGTTGCGTCGAGGTATGGTATAAAAAGACAGGAGTCTTTTGCGAGGGACTGTTACTTGCCATGAAGGTTGGCGCCTGGTAGCATCGTGGTGGTGTAGGATAAGGATCCATGAGGCCCAGGATGGCTTTGGAAAGGCCTATTGCAGTCTGATGACTCTCGTCCAACTCGGAAGTAAGCGGCCCGAATTCCGTATATCTCTTGCATAGCGCACTATTGAAGTTTTTTCATCCCGGATGCAATAGCTAAAAACTTCTTGCATTTGACTTCTTCTCTTCGGTAGTATGTAACACTTGCTATGTATAGCTCGTAAAAAAAAAGTACAAAAAAGACAGAGATAGGCAAATACAACTGGCGAAGGAAAGAAGAAAAAAAGAGGGTGAATGGCCTAAAACGGCCATCCAAAGTATGAGAAACAGAATACCCCCCTCATCCTCACGGTAAGAGGAGGGTGCTCAACCACTATACTGTCCGCCGCCCAAGGTAAAGTAATAACGAGTGAAAACTACATGAGAGCCGAGACACACATGTCCGAATATGCAATAAAATAGTGGGGTTGTAGGGTACAAATGACGCTAGCGTGTGTAAGCGCACAGGGTGTTGCGACGAGAGTAGGGCGAGGGGTTGTGGCTCTGGGGCCGACACGATATACACTATAATATATGCATTGTAGTCGTTTTGTGATGGTGGGTCTTGGTCCGCTGAAATGGCTTTTTTCTTTTGCGTTCATAACGAGAGTGCGTGAGCGGAGACGATATGCGTGTGCGTGTGTGGGGGAGAGTAAGAGGGGATTGGCGTGCGGGATATGAACAGAAGCACGACGATGACAACCTCCATACCATGGAGTGAATCATCGTGCGGGGATAGGGCGGGGTAAAGAGCAGGGGGGAAGGGTTCGCCTCGCATAATCAGCTCCTGAGAAGAGATGCTACTTAAAGCCCTCCCTCCTCGAATGAGCCCTTCCTTTTAACCGGTGCGAGATGTCAGTACCCATATCCGCCAGCAGCGCCTGCCCGGGTGGGGCCACCGACACTGGCCCCTGTACCCTTCGCCGGCAAGCTCACGTTCATGCTGACGGGCTGCACGCCTGGCCCCGCCACGCCGTTCACGTTGGTAACGCCAACACCTAGAGGTACCACGCCTGCCCCACCAACAAGGGCCGACAGCCGGGAGATCTCCTCTCGCGAGGACACGAGCGCGGACGTTAGACGCTCGTTCTCGTTGGTGAGGTACTCCACTTTTGCTTGAAGCTGTGCGAGCCAGGCCTTTTTGCGCTGGCGGCACTTGAGGGCGGCTGGTGCAAGGGCGGGTTCAGCAACAGTCACGAAACGCGAGATACTCTGCATACCTTGCCGGTTTCGCTCCAAAAAGTTTCTTCTCTTTTCCTCCTCCGTCTCAGGCTTTTTCGTTGACCGACGACCACCGTGTCCCTGGCTCTCTCCATCATCACCATCATCGCCCTCGCCGTCGTCCATATCGTCATCATCGTCCTCGCCCATGTCCTCAGACATGCCTCGCGGGCTGGCCTTCCGTCTGCCAATGGAAGATGAAGTGTTGGCGCGGGTGCGCTTTCCGCCTCGTGCTGGAGGGGCAGCGGGCGCAGGCGGTGGAGGAGATCCTGACACATCGTACGACTTGCGCTTGGTGCCGCGCTTGCCGTTGACGGTGGCCGCGCCGTTGGTGCCGTTAGTAGGGGCATTGCTAGCGCGCGCCTGGGCCTCTTCACGCTTTGTGAGCTCTTGGTGGGCTTGAGAGAGGAGGAAAAGACCGTTAGCGGCGGTGCTCGCGGCGGTGGATGCGGAGGTGAGGTAGTTGGAGGTGTTCGGGTCCTGGCCCTGGTGCTGGTGATGGACAGGGTAAGTACCATTTGTGCCCTGATTGAGCACGCCGGTAATGGCGTTGAGGGTGTTGGGGGTGATAGTCGGGCCGCCACCTGAGCTGGTGTTGATCATGGCCATGAAGGCAGCGGTGCCCGGGGATTGAGGGAAGCCGACAGAGCTGCCGACGAGGGGCGTGAGACCAGTACCAGGGGTGAGGCCAGTCCTGGGCGTGAGGCCAGTGCGTGGGGTGAGGCCCGTGCGGAAGGAGTTGGGATCGAAAGACGAGAGACCTTCCCCGTTGGCCTGGGGGCCAGCAAGCATCGCAGGAGAGAGGGGCCCAGCCCGGAGAGAGTTGAGGGAGTTGGTGGGGTAAGTGGCCCAGGCATAGGACGTGTCAGCAGGGGACGAGATGGAGGCAAGGGGTGGGAGGACGGGGCGGGGCGGTGACGTGCTCCGGTGATGGGAGGCACGCGAGCCAGAGCGGGAATGGGGCTGATCGCGAGAGTCGTCGTTGGACGAGGGCGCCTGGGAGTTGCCGTGGGAGTTGGCCTGGGACGTACCCTGGGAGTCGGGATCGTTTGGCGGAGACGAATTGCGGACATTGGAACTGGCGGAGCGGGGGGTGGCAGAGAAGGACTGTTCGAAGGGGTTGGGCTCGAGATCAAAGTCAGAGCGGGTCTGGCGAGTGGCGGGGCGGGGGGCGGTGGCGGGAGGCGGGAGGTTCTTGGAGGCGGCGGAGGCGACGAGCTCGGGGGCGGGAGACGGAGAATGGCTCTTCGGAGACATGACGAATGACGACGGCCAGTGACGACGGTCAGTGACGACGTCGATGTGGAACCCAGGGGGGAAAACAGAATGACGACTGCTGACGTAGCTGGGTTATATTCCTCCGTCAGCTATTTGCCCTTGTTTGATTGCCGTGCCTGACAAACAATCTTCTCACCTGCCAATCTCGCTCCTCGTCATGGTTGCGTCATCCCCGCCTGACCGTCTACCGATGCCCTCCTCCGTCGCCGTCTCTGTGTGAACAACATAACCCATTGCCAGACACTGCCCGCGTCTTCCCCCGCTCTCGCTCGTCTTCCCTCCTTCCTGGCTGCCTCGGGCACAAATCCTAAAGTTGCGAATCTGACAGGCTCCACTACCGCTGAGTTTCAAATTTCACCCAACCCTCAAAAATAGTCCGATCAAGATCCCGTATGCCGCTATCGTTCCCTTACTTTTTTTTCCTTCCCTATCAATGTACTTTCTATAGTCCCGAGTCACTTACTACACTTTCTGTAGTACGGCATCCAAGGCAGCAACAGCACTACCGCCCATTTATTGTCCCGGCTCCCACCTAGCCGCTGCCTAATATGGATACCCGCCCTCCCCGCCCTCCTCTCCCCGCTCCACCTGCCCGCGATGGCACGTATCCAGATAATCCAGCAGCACCGGCCCCCAACCGCCCCTCTCCATTCCTTTATATTCCACAATGTCCTCCCCCCACCCGCGCACCGCGTTCGCCATGCGCCCAGGCACCCCGCGCTCCTTGGCCAGTTCCTCGATGGGAACCACATACGTCCGGATGGTAAATACTACAGCCCCGGTCTTAGGTAGCCGCCTCAGCGTCTGCCTCTCCGTTCGAAAGCGCAGCGTTGCCGGCGTTGGCACTGGGCGGTCCGGCGGTGGGCCAGAGAAGGCATGCCCATGAGCAAATTCGTCCTCAGGCCCGTTGCTCGAGGCGCTCCACGCAAGTTCTTCCGGGTCGATCAGAGCGTCCGCATCTCCATCTCGGATCGCTTTTTCCACCGCCTCGCGCGACTGCACCAACTGTATAAAATAGTTGTTTCTGATCACAGGTTTGTCTACCGGCAGACGACGGAAAAACCGTTCCAACGACGTGTGCAATTTCTCCTTGTCTGTGCAGAGCATATTCCTCTATCAGTATCGCTGATCCACCATTTCATTGATGAACAAAAATGTAAATGAGGCGATCCATCACAAGTGGGACTGAGGTATATGAAAACGTGTGCATAGAAAGACCAGAACTCAGTCACCGCCGGCGATGCTGCATGTCTGAATCACAAAAATATGTTCAAAGAGGTCATCGCCCTCAGCTTAACTTAAGTTATCCCCACACTCAAGTGCAGATCGCGGTGCTTGCGCGCCCGACTTATGATGACATCGGTCCAAATGTGAAGCATGATCACGTACTTGGCAGTGCATCTGAGATGATAAGTCCTAGTCACCGTGGTCGGTGCTTGGCAGGATGGACAAAATAGCCAACTGATGGGTGACGCCATGTCCAACATCCTGGCAGATATCAGATGGCCTGATCGGGAGCTTTCCAGCCACAAGATCAGGGTCATCCGCGAGGCGTCGCGCGCAACAGTACGAAGCATGTGTGTATACGTACTCGAAAAGTTGTCTTCAAAAGAGTGAAGCAGGGGTACGGAATGTTTCGAGAGAAAAGACGCCTCCTCCAGAATAAATCAAGCTTTTAGACGCGCACAGTATGCATCATCATAATACCACGCCAAAATTAGTGAGGCAAGGAAATCCCCATAGATAGAAAAAAGCTTCCAGGAGTCCTACAGGACATACCCCGGTATCCCCAGAAGAAGCAAGAAGCAAGGAGGAATAAAGAAGGGACATTATATGACCGGACTTACATTGTGGCACATTCCCAGTAAAGTGTATTTCGTCCAATGGAAGACCAATCTTGTCCTGCATCCGCCAGAATCCTGCCAAACGCAGAGTCAGTCGTGTGCTTTAATTTCTGCCTCATGGGATACGAGTCGCACGGAGAGAAGGGAAAACACTAACGCACCTGGGACGCAGATCGCGCCAGCCTGGAAGTAATACCTTCCATCTGCGCCTGAATTACAGAGGGTCGAAGAAAGGTCCCTACGTCAGCCCTTATGCCAAATCCCGATTGAAGGGAGGCGCACCTTCTATCATTAGGGCAAGATCGTCTTGAACCCTGTATGAGCAACCCCTTAGACGACAGCAACGCCGCTGGATAGGTAAATATACACGCACAAGAGGGCAGAAATCTCCATCGCTCTTTCAGTTGCACGCTCACCGTCGTCTGCTCCTAGAGGCAGGTCGTACGAGGTGCCAGTGGGATTGACGGTGATGGTCTTGATTGAGGGAAGGCCGTCCCAGCCATAACTATCCTGCGGCGAAGACTCGGATGAAGAATACCGAACGACCTGGAAGGTGGTCGGGTACCGACGAGAGAGATACTCGGAAAGTTCATGCACCAGCTCGATAGCTAGAAAAGATACTAAGTACTTAGTGCACAACAAGGAGAAAACACTCGCCTGCTTTGCCGCCGCCGCCGACCATACTCGGGTTCGCATCATCGCCGAGCACACGGACTGCTTTGGTTCCTCGCGTGCGAATACGGTGTGCACGTATGCGGTGATAGGTTTCGTACTGATTATCGAGCTGTAGGCATTCACCCGCGTCAACATCAATAATAAGGCTAGAACAGGGATTGCTGACCTCGATCCAGTCGTCCCATGGCATGTTTCGTATTCCCATCGTCACGCTACGAGCCACCAGGCGAATTAGCTATATTCAGAGGGTACATACAACGAAGAATACCGACTTGTACTTTCCCCACCGGAACGGTCTATAAGGAATCGGCTTCACATCCTTCAGTTCTTCGACGCACGGGATCACAGGCGGATAGCTGAATTGGACTGGGTTCCACACTACGTTCCAGCCCCGCAGAAGTGAGTGGAGCACTTATCCACAAATGCATACCTTATCTCACCTCCAAACTCGCGTTCCTTCGGGTTAGGAGACGAGCTATGCTTGCTGGGTGACCCAGAGACATGCGTGGATTTCCGGGAGTACACGAATGTGGCGCCTACAACTGCCAGAAGCAGAGTTAGGAGAACATAGCCCTCTTGGGCGAACGGATGTATCCTCGCCAGTAAATCTTCCAAGACAGGTTTCAAAGAGTCCACCATCGTATAACGCGAACAAGCAGCCTTCAGGTTACAGACAAGATCTCCCTAGCTTGAAAGTGGGCACAGAGATGGAAGCAAAACACCTGCACGAGCAGCTGAGCGTTACAGAATAACTGGGGCCGAAGAAGTCCTCGAGCTCTGCAGCGTGTCTGATCCTTCCCACAGCCCTTGTAACCGTTTGAATATGTTATTAGCATTAGGCAGGCCATGGGTCCAATGACCCCTCTTATCAAAGATAAGACCGGGGGTGCAGTTGCATAATGCGTTCGAGAGCTGAAGGAGGGCTGATCAGGGGACTAGGTAGCTCGACTGGCGTTACGCGGGACTTCCAGGCTGGGAGATGGTTTTTTTAGCTTCTTGTTCCTTTGTGTCTAGAACTGTATGCATGCAGGAAAGTTGAAGGAATGAGGCGCGTGACGTGTAGGACTCGATCATTGAGCGCTGGAGGAACGGCAATGGCTTTATTGTGCACTATTTACCAAACTCGTGAATCCGTGACGTCATTGCTTCACCTTATCCTTGACTCTCTCCTCAAGTCCTCCAAGCAACTTCCGTCTCCCAAAATACTCCACTTCATTTCTCTTTATACCCATTCCGTTGCTATGCCTGTCTCTCAACGCCCCACATCTTTGAGGATTTCATTGTGCCTATCCCCACTGACGTACTTTGTGGATATGAACATGATGTTGGTTCTAGCTGGTTCCATCGTGTCTCGAGTCTTGTATAAATAACCACCGAACTTCGTTGCTTTTCTCCACTAAAGCATCTACACAACCTCCTCACACGAACAATTAACTAAATCTACTTCAACCAATTCATAATGCCTCTTTTCGGTAGCCGTCGCTCTCCCCGTACTGGTGTTACCACTCACCGTACCCATCACACCCACCGCTCCTTATTCCATCGTAAAGACAAGGATCGTGTTGCTGGGGGTTACAGTGAGTTTTCTCGTATCACGACAATATCCTAGTAGATATTAAAATACCCTCGTAGAGGCCGCTCTATCCAACCCGAACACTACCAGGTCTGGTCGTAAGCATGCCAAACGCGAGCTCCGCGCAATGGTGAGCATTGACTTGTCTGCTTTATCGAGATTTATCAACTAATATGTCGTTTATAGGGCCGTGGTCGTGAAACTCATGTTCCATTAATGACCAAAATCAAGCGCGCGCTCGGTATCCGCTCCAGTCCTCGTACGCATACCAGGACCACCCGTTCTCGCCACCATGTGTTGTAAAGCAAATGATTTCCTCAGCGCTAGTTGAAATACCCACGTCACGGATTGTTAATATTCAGGCGATGATATACCCATATTATATCCTACTAATAATGGTCCGAATATGAAATGTATCGATAGTCATATACTATGTTGTATACCCTGCCTTCCGATTATGATAAACAGAGAATTTAAAAATAAATACAGTCTTCTGCGAACTTGTTTTTGTGAAGACAGCGTGCATTGGAATTCGCGGCGGCAGCGTGTTGTTCAAGTTGGCAGTGTTCAGCTCTTCGCTAGGCTAGTTCTGCCAGTCAGGCAGGAGGCTTCGGGCGACGGGCGGGACTGGGCGGAAGTAATCTGGTCACCCACGGCTAACGCCCGATATTTTCAGCCCTGTTCATGAAGCCGAATAAGTGCATCCATCCATTTTCCTCATGCTCATGGCCTCAGAAAGACGTTCAAATATTCTGGAATCCGAGATTCAGTGAGTCATATCGACAAAGTCTCAAATAGGGCAACATATGATTAAACTACATACTTGTATAATCGAATGAGGAATGGATGCTGTTGTAACTATGCACTTACTTCAAACACACCCATGGCCAAGATGGGTTGAGGTAATACGTCATATGAAAGCTTGAAGTATCAAAACAGAACTTCTGCTTCAAATCGATGCTTCGAGGACGATCCCTACCGTCCATATGCTTTCTGAGTTCTAGCTGGTGCTCGGGAGGTTCGTGAAGGAGATCTGTGATGATCGCTCGACGTGTTTGTTCCTAGGGATATCTAGTCTCCAGTGCCAACTCCCGATAGATGACATTCGATCTATCTTTCTTAGAGATGAGTCGCCGGATATGTCCTGTAAGTGTGAGTGTAAACAACGTCCATAGCGACAGAATCCTAAGACGAGGTATAAGACAACAAATTAGAACAAGAAGAGAAATAACGAGCCTTTCTTAAAAAACCCCCAAGTCGCTCTATTTCTCGAGTGTACTGCCTTATTAGTTGACGAATCTCCCTTGAACTTTGACGAACCTCCCTAATGCCTCGATGAAGTTTGCTTATTCTTCGCTCCAGGTCCCTGTCGCTTGTTCTGCGCTTCCTCGTGTCTCGACCAATTTGCCTCCTGTATTGCTCACCCACGTCCAGTATTTGACTTGAACGTTCTAAGCTCTTTTCTGCCTCCGCTGATTCATCCTTTTCAGAGTGTGTCAAGGTATCCTGTGGAGCGAACGTGTGGGATTCTGGATGTCGGGCATGCACGCCGCTGTGTGTTGCTTGAGAGATTCTTGCTCACTTGGAAATTATATATGTAGAAACAGTTTGAGTTTAGAACGTCATTAGATTCGCCAAACTTGTGTCGGATCAAATGGTCCATCACCGGTTCACCCACAGGCCACAGCTCTCTTCCGTAACTTGCTCTTCAAAGTACTTCTTTGAACATTGCACTCATGATCATGCTGGCTTACGCGCCATAACTCCATCTTCAAGCCGCCACCCATTGATTTTTATCAGGAGCTCTTGAGACCTGGCTTAGGGACTGTCGATGTGCCTTGTTCTGCCTTGCAACCAAATTGCAATCGCAGCATTTAACTTCGCTACTTCTGACCCTGTGTGCGCCGAAGGATGACTCCACCGGGGACTACAGGACTTTCTACGGGGATTTTGAACTTCTTCTGAACACATGAGGATCTGGGTCGCTTTCGGTCTAGAAAACTGCGACCCGATGACGAATTACGAAACATTCCAGGACGCGCGCTTAGTGTCCCGAGATATAAGTGTGGGCTCGTCAAGCTCTCGTTGGGACAATGCACTTCTCGCTTCTCAAGGACATCGCTTTCTCTGCTTTTGTCACGATCAGTTCTTTGGTGGTCGGAGGCAGCCATGTAGCTAAGTCAAAGGAAATGGGAACCGTCCATCGTCGTTCCTACTTTTATGTTGGCCAGTCCTACTTCGACCAAGGAAATTCCAGCCTAATTGCTTATGGACAAATGTATGTTGAGCATCTTGTTCCTGAGACTATCACCGAGGGTTTTCCGTTGGTATTTATTCCTGGTTTCGGTAAAAGTTTACGGTCTGAATCTAGCTAACATTGTGGCTGAGGTGGAATATTTATTGTAGGTATGACTGGGACGAATTTGCTGAATACTCCAGACGGTCGGCTGGGATGGGTGGATTACTTTCTAGGAAAGGGATACGAGGTCTGTGACCTTCAGTTTGGCTCGAAGGATTATCTTCTGATAAATTTATTCGTAGCTCTATATCGTTGATCCACCTGGTAGGGCTCGATCTGCATGGCAACAGAACGTCGATAGTCCTCAAAGTATTTTCGACGCCACAACTGTCGAAGCACGTTTTACTGCAGCCGAACGCTTCAAACTATGGCCTGAGGCATCCCTTCACACCCGCTGGCCTGGAAATGGAACCGCAGGGGATGCAACTTTCGACCAGTTCTATGCATCTATCGTACCGAGTGTTACTTCAGCTTTGGACTCATCGGAGCGAATCAAGGCTGCAGGGACCAAGTTGTTGGATAGGATTGGGGTATGTGCAATTACCAGCAGGCTTGCGCTCTCCGAATTGACGGAATGATTCAGAGGCCTGTGGTTCTGTTAACGCACTCATTCTCCGGCCAATATGGTTGGATTCTCGGCGATGCCCGACCCTCCCTGGTTCAAGCTATTGTCGCATTAGAGCCAACCGGACCACCCTTCATCCAGGCTGTCTTCCCTCCTATCGTGTCTGCTCGCCCTTACGGTTTAACAGAAACTCCGTTGGCGTACGATCCTCCACTAAACTCTACTTCCGATCTCCGTCCCATGATGGTTGCTACTGATCCGAGCGTGAATTATACCTGTTATCTTCAAGCTTTGCCCGTGCGCAAGCTAGTAAATCTTGCAAAGGTTCCTATCGTTGTTGTGACTTCGGAGTCGAGTTATCATGCGATATATGACAGATGTACAGTGCAGTATATGCGGCAAGCAGGGATGAATGTTGAGCATCTGATACTCGCAGAAATTGGCATACACGGCAATGGGCATATGATGTTCATGGAGTTAAATGGGTTGGATATCGCTGGGATTGTTGATAAGTGGGTTTCTCGTAATATATCCCACCATATATAGAAACTTGAAATCGTATGCATGCTGTAATGGACTTCGCGGGATTCCACTATCAAAAAAATTAGAATTATGACGACGTATTATTAGCCTGACTACCAAGCCAAGGAACGTGCTCTATTCTTCCTCGCTCTCTTCTTCCGGTTCCAGAAGTGGCCAGAAATCGACGGTCTCAGATTCAGTACCATCAGTTTCGGAGTCTTTCGGTTGCCGCCCATTTCGCAGCGAATTCACAGCTTCGCGAAACACGGCTTCTGCGTGCTCGGTCGCTGCATCAGGGATGTCGGGCAAAGGACAGAAGGGGATTGAAGCAGGAATGATGCAAGTCGGAAGACTATCATTAGTCGACAATTCTGGGGAAGAAGGTAGGGATTTTCGAGGATGCTCTATGTAGAATGTTGTGAATAGAGGGGTGAGAGGATGTTCTGAGGGATTGGGGGACAGAGCGCAGATAGCGTCCAAGTACGGCTGAAGGATGGTCTGAGGCAACAGGGACTTCAGTGATGTTGTGAGGATAGGAAGCCAAATGTAAACAATCCCTTAAGCGCGGACGAACGTGAGCATTTAGAAGTTGTCAATTCAAAATATAACTTACATTTGCCCTTCGGTGCCGACATACTGCCCTCGCCAGTGATTAAAACAGTCGCACTGCTGGTCGTGGATCCCCCTGGAAGGGACGACGGTGGGAAAGTGATGATAGCTGTATCGACACTCTCGTCCAACGTCTGAGATGGCTCTGATATCGCTTCCTCTTTATCAAGCGGATCTTCTTTCATTTTGGCTGCGGAACTGAATGCAATGCACTGGTCAATGATGACTATACATCGAGCAATTGCATCAACTGCGGGGGTGTTGTTATAGGTAGGAGAAGGTTTAAGCTGTTTTACTTCCTGCAGAAGGTGGAGAGGGACATGCGCGGAGGACGAAATTAGAACTCTGCAGATGAGAGGTTCTGGCAAGTCTTCAAGCTTGACTACGTAACGTGAAGTAGATTTACTTGTGGAAGAGCCATCCGCCGAGCCTGACTCTTGGAAGTATTCGATTGGTGCTGTGAGCTTTCTTCCAAGTATATAGACTCCACCATTGACGGCCGAGGCTCGACAGAATCCCTGCGCGACGTCGCCTATGCCACCATAATGCCCGATGAGAAATGGTGAGGGGCCATGTCGTCCGATCGATCGCAAATATCTACGCAGACGTTGTAATGCGAGCAATGTAGTGTCTATAAGCAGAAATATAAGAAATGTGCAGGCAACTATGAAGCAGAATGTACCTGCCCATTGAAGTAATACAGAAAGCCAGCGAATACGCCACTATTTCGGAGGTTGTATTGCTTAATGAGAATACAGTTGTTAGAAATTCAAGGAGAGGCATGTCGTGTTTCCCTTGCAACTCCGTCTTGTCCTCGAAGTCACCGGTAGCAAACATCAAAAATCGCATTAGCCGACGTTTCTCAATAAGGCTAATATCTGTGTTCTTGATGATATCTTCTTTGCTTCCCGGTACATTTTTAACAACGCCGGGAGAGCTGTAAACAGAGAGGCGCTCTAGAAGCCGGAAACCGCTGTATTTGGAGACACCGGAGGAAACGAGAGAAGATATGTGCGCTCCAAGAGATGGTATTACAGAAGGACAAAGACAGATTGAATAATGGCGAGACTGCGGCGGAACTGTTGTGGAACGAACCGCGGACGTGAAGCGGGAAGTGGGTGTTGCCTCAGACGACGAATGCTTGTCCGCCCATTCCACAAATTCATCAAGAGACAAGCTGGCTTCATCCGCGCCGTAATATGGATTCTCATCGATGTGAGCAACCATAAATCCGGCCTTGGAAAGGGCGCTGCAGACGAGCTCAATGGACAGTGGCAGACGAGGGAGGCTGGAGCTCACGCGGCGACGATTGACTCTGTCAGACCTGTCCCAATAACCACCGCGTCAAAGTTACCATCCTCCATCTCTGTCAAAGAGTCAGAATTTCACGAAATCTATAGAAGTTGTAGAAGAGTGGTGCGAAGACGTAGGTCGTGGATGAGATGGTGGTCGGCAGACAACAGACTTAAATCGGAGGATGCCTGGTCCAATCAGGCACCTTCGGGCCGACTACCACTGGATGCTATTTATGGCAATTTATGCACGTGATGATCTATTAGACTACCTACCCTAAAGTCAAAAAGTTGAGTGCAAAAAAAATTTAGATTAGTGAAGCTAGAGTTCTTCTCCCACATCCTTCACCTCCTCCCATTCCTTTAGTCCCTTCTCGTGCCTCCTCCAATGGCTAAATCTGACAAGAAAAGTGACAAAAAATCTTCCAAGGCCTCCAAGGTCGACAAAAAAGCTACGCCCGTAGCGAAGGCACCGGTATCTTCCAAGGACATTTTGGCCAAAGCTGCTGTATGTCGTTATGAATATTTTTCATTTTTTGTAATTTTCTTACATCCTTTCTTAATGATAGGGAAAGTCCGCCAAATCCAAGAAGCCTACTAAAAAGGAAGAGAGCGACTCTTCGTCAGATTCCGAGGACGAGGCGCCCGCGCCGAAGGTGGTCTCCAACGGCAAGGTATATCTTTCACGGTTCCGTACTTTTTGCACATATTTAACATGCTTGTAGGCATCCAAGGCCAAGAAGGATTCTTCTTCCTCTGAGAGTAGTGAAAGCTCCTCCGAGGACGAGAAGCCCAAAGCTGCTCAAGTCAAGGCCGCCGCCAAGGCCGCCTCATCCTCTGAGTCCTCGGATGACAGCGACAGCGATAGCGAGGAGACGAAGCCTGCACCCAAAAAAGCCGCCGTCAAAGCTGCTCCCGCACCTGCGGCCAAGGCCGCCCCCGTGAAAAAAGCTGCGCCCAAAAAGGAGTCCTCTTCATCTTCAGAAGAATCCTCTTCGGAAGAGGAGTCCGCCCCAGCCAAGGCCGCCCCCGCTAAAGTCTCCCCCACTAAGGCTGCCCCCGCCAAAGCCGCTTCATCATCAGACAGCGAGTCTTCCGAGGAGTCGTCGTCCGATGAGGCTGATGTCCCCAAGGCTGCTGCCGCTAACAAGAAAAAGCCCGCTTCGTCATCATCAAGCGAGGGGAGCTCCGATGAGGAGTCTGACGAGGATGGTGATGTTAAAATGGCAGATGCTTCGACTGCAGCTGGTAAATACCCATCATCCGAATCACATTGACTCGTACTTACATATGATTTCAACAGCCAGCAGCAAGCGTAAAGCTGACGATGATGACCAGCCCCAAGCTAAAAAAGTGAAGCTTGCCAACGGCGATGCTGCTTCTGCCGATGATGCTGCGGAGGAGTCAAAATCAATATTCGTCGGCCGCCTCTCGTGGTCCGTCGACAACGACCGTCTCGCTCAGGAGTTCGCCCACTGCGGTGAGGTTGTGTCCGCGACTGTCCAAATGGACCGCAATACTGGCAAATCGCGCGGTTTCGGTTACGTCCACTTCGCCACCGCCGACGCCGTCGAGAAGGCTCTCCAGATGAACGGCCAGGAGATCGACGGTCGCCCCGTCAACATCGACCGCAGCACCCAGGCGGACAAGTCCCAGTCCAGAGAAAAGCGCGCCAAGACGTTCGGCGACGAGACCAGCCCGCCCAGCAGCACCCTCTTCGTCGGCAACTTGAGCTTCGGCGTCACCGAGGACACCGTCTGGAGTTTCTTCAACGACTATGGTGTCAAGAACGTCCGTCTCCCTACCGACCGCGAAACTGGCCGCCCCAAAGGCTTCGGCTACGTCGAGTTCGAGGACATCGAGGGTGCCAAGAAGGCGTTCGAGGCGTCGAACGGTGCTGACATCGAGGGCCGTAACATCCGCCTGGACTACTCGCAACCCAGGGACTCATCCGGTGGAGGTGGATTCGGCGGAGGCCGTGGCGGTGGGCGTGGTGGATTCGGTGGTGACCGTGGCGGACGCGGTGGAGGACGTGGCCGTGGTGGATTTGGCGACCGTGGTGGACGTGGCGGATTTGGTGACCGTGGTGGACGTGGCGGAGGACGTGGACGTGGTGGACCCCGGGGCGGAAGCGCACGATCAGGTGCTATCGCCGCTTCCGAGGGGAGAAAGATTACTTTCTAGGTCAACTACTTCGTCTCTTGGCAGCTGGTCATAACCTTTCTTCAGTGTCTTTCCTGGTGTATAGTACTCACGTCGTGTCATGCCCTGGGCTATAGGGCCCTTATTATTTAGTCCTTCCCGTATATCTAGTTAGTCCTTCCGTATATCTAGTTGTGCTCATGTCCTGTAATGTCATGGAAAGCGTTAAAAATTACTTCGGGGTGTTCATAAACAGTGCGCGAATTCAAGTGACCGATGAACAAATAAATCTAGCGAAGTTCACTCCAGTTGCGGTAAAAATTGGTATGCATACAACAATCATCTGCGTTATAAATTATCTGTGCTAAATGGTTTGTGGTATAGGTATGTACAACATCGATGTCAGATATACTATTACGAGAGTAACTATGTGTAAAACAGTGGAAGTAGCTGTAGGTAGCCGAAATAGGGTGTATAGTAATAGAACAATAAGAGAGCATTACAAATTCAATACAAGAAACTGCCACCCGCCTCATCCCATCTTCCCCTCGTGTATCGCTTTCCGAATAGGATTCTGATCAGGCGACAACGCGCCGTTCTTCTCGAGCCGGTTGAACAGCACCATGAGTTTCTCCATCTCTTGTTCCTTCTCCTCGTCAGTCATATCAGGGAGTTCGGGTTTGGACTCCATGACAGTTCCTGTGACAGGATTAATAGTAGCGCCGGAAGGCGTAGTGAGACTTGCGTTCACTGGCTCCCCTGCGGGGGCAGCCATGACGCCTTTGTGGAAGAGGAAGCCAGCAACATTGCCGTAGCCTACTAGCGCGGAGAGCGTGGAGGCTGGCGAGAAGAAGTCAGTGTGAAGATAGTTTGGGAAAGAGGCGGACAACATACCATTCGAGTCAGCCATGGCGTACAGTAGCTCACCGGCAGCATCCTTCAGCCTGGGGTGATGCACACAAGGAAGAAGCCTCAAACACCTCCCAAGGGTATCCGTCCTGGTCTCCAACGGCGCCGTGCGGTCCAAATCCTCCGGCACCAGCCACTGCCGTACACGCGCCCTCGACGCCTCGTCCGCAGTACACAACTTCGTAATGAGCACCACCAGCGGGGAGAGCATATCGTCCAGCGAATTATCCACCGCCTCCTTCTTGAAACTTGCGCGCACCTCCGCGTCGTCTGGCTCCACGTCCCCAGGGAAGTAATGCGAGAACGACACCTCCAGCAGGTCCCACGCGCGCTGGAGGACGTTTGTCGGCGTCGTGTTGGGCGACGGGGAGCGGGAGAGCGATCTCTTGCCCGCAGCGAGAACGGAGAGCGCGCGGTCGAGCGTGCTGGGCTTCGGGGACGTGGGCGACTGCGTCGGGGAGTCGCTGCGGCTGTGCGGGGTGGACGACTCGGCCTGCGTCGCGGGAATTTGGGACATGGAGGACTTGGGGCTGCTGGTGGCGGAGCTACGGCTTGAGGAGATGCCGAACCAGAGCGGGCGGAGGGAGGGCGAGACGGGGATGGTGATTAGGGCGTGGATTACGTGGGTTAGGGGAGCGGCGATGGGACTGGGGAAGGTGGGAGGGAGAGAAGTGAATACCCGAAGGAGGGCAGGTAGTAGTCTAAATTGTGTCGTTAGTGGCAGAAGAAAGGAAGACGGGGGGAGTAGCCATACCCGTCCAGCTTGGAGCTCCAGAAGTCGCCTGCGACTTTGTGGTCGTCAGTGAGCGCCTCGGACGTCTGAGGTTCAGTTTGCACTATCTGGGGAAACTATCAGCACTTGCACATGCCAAATACGGCAATACGCACTTTGGGATAGTGTAATAGAATGTTGAAAGTGAACTTGAGGAGATCCGACATGGCTTCTCGTGCCATCTTGGCGCCAGCTAGAATGGCAACGGTCAAAGAATCGAGTTTCGACACGATAATATCGACAATGGTGCGACCATGGTGCTTTTCCTCTACGAGGGAAACAAGGTAATCTGAGCCGGAAGCCGTGGCAAGGAAGAGGATGCGTGATAGGATGAAGATTTGGTCAGGTGAAGCTGATTTCTAATATGAAAGAGTTAATTTCGGAAAAGCTGAGAAAATCGACAAGGGGTACGCACGTCGAGCAGTGTAATGCAGGCCTCGCCGCCGTTGACTTCTTTCCCGATGAACGTTGTGCGGGCCTGCTCGATGAGGAGGAGGGCGTTGGCTATACACCTCAGAGCTTCGCTGGAGACATCCACATCATCCTTGAGCGTGGCCGATAACGAGAGCAGAGTAGATAAGTTGGCAGGCGAAGCGAGACATTGCGAGCCGGCGGGATCCTTTCCGAGGGTTTTAACAGCCAGAAGAGCCTGCGCAGCATCTTGGGAGAAAATGATGTGAAAGGGCAGAAAAAAAAAACAAAAGATGAATGGCTCGTACCTTTGGGAGTCAGTCTACTCTTCGACCCAGCGCTCTTCAAGTCCTGCAACAGAGTCCTGATCAACTCGATGCGGGACGTCTTATCGAAAGTGAAAGGGAGAGCTGGCGAAGGAGCGAGATCAGCGATCTGATGGAGAATTCTATGAAGAAAACGCACCGTTTATGATTGAATTGAGAACATTAGAGACTTCTGAGCGGGGGGAAGCGGGGGAGAGGGCAGAGTAGGCGCCGAGGACGCTGGACATGGCCGCGTGGTGGTGGTGGGAGGGAGCAGGGATGGGAACGAGGGGCTGAACAAGGAGGGATTAGAAGCACGGCGGGAGAAGAAATGAGGCAACAGCGTAAAAAGCGAATGACAGATAATATTGCTTGAACACCGGGCTGCAACAGCACCGAGTGCTTGCCGAGTGAAATGGCACGACCAGATGGTGGTGGCAAGGACAAGGTAAGATGAGCCTGTTGGCCGTTGCCACAACCGGGTTTATCCCTGGTTTATCCTGTCTATTTTCTGTTTCCACTGTCATTTCTGACATCCGGCGTTTCAACCCCTCCCGTCGCAGCGCTGAGGGCCAGCCGTAGCCATAAGTACACCCACTGGGCATTATTGTATACTCTCAATTGTCGTCAATTGTCTTTACCACATCTCGTATGTACACAACTGCCTCTACCGGACCATGCCAATCTACAGAGATAATCGGTCGCCATCGCAACACTTCCGGACGCGTCGCTCTTTCCAAACCGGCACGGCTAGTAAACCCCATGTCCTTCGGCAATTCCTTCCGTCAGCCACCAGTCTTTAAGTGTCACTTGATACCCAGCGCCAGCGCCCCAAGCGCTCGTCGATTGGGATGGGATGTCTTCTGGTCCTGCAAGCGTGTCTTACCAGCTGCTGTCCTCCGTAGGGCTCATATTCGACGCTCTCTGTCTACTCTGGCTCTTGCTTGACCTCCGGCTGCAGATATTGCTCCAGCTCTGGGAAGCTCTGGCAGAGCGCCTCATCCAGGTACTTGCGGTACGACTGCAAAATCCACTCGTGAATCCATCACATTGCTGCGCAAGCACATGCACTCACGTCTATGGCGGCAATCTTGCCATTCATAAACTGATTCTCCGTAGCCGCCCGCTCCAGCCTTTCTTTCGTCAGCTGCATTGGGTTCCGCGCATTGTCAATGTCCGCCAGCACCTGCATAGGCACCCTCATCGACACATGCTGCGACATGTCATCGATAGTCGCGAGATGACTGATCACGTCGTTTCTATTACACACCGTGAATGAGCGGATGACATATTCTGCTCCAGTGCGTTCACGTACACCCTCGGTCCAACCTGCTTCCCGCCTCCTGGCTTGTCCCGCTCCTTGCTCGAGTCATTGATCACAGTCGTGCCAAGGTTGTAAAGTGCATTTGCGAGACCAAGAAGCTCGAGCTCTAAATCCCCCTGCACACCGGATGGCGGTGGCGATTGTGAAGCCCGGGGAGAGTCGGGCTCTGGGTTACGAGAGGGCATCAAGAGCAACGAGAGACCCTCGAGGATAGATATAGTACAGCACCTGTCGAATAGAACGCTGACGGTAATAGAACTTGGATAAAACAAGTCCGCTCGATGGTCGACCTGAGAGCGTTGTTGGTAGCTGTTGCTACTAGTTTATACCTATCGCGTACGACAAATAATGTCGGTCTTCACGCGTCTTCGCGTCGACCAAGGCGACTCAACTGCTACTTTTCTCTCTATTTCTTTGCGCTACCCTTTCAAGACCTGATATCTATCTCGAGTTCTCCAGAAATCTCACTTTCTGCTCCTGCTGGCTGTTTCAACCTCCTGGAAAACACCAAAGGCGTCACTTTCAGCCCTATGTTCGCCGTTCTCCCTGCCTCCCCAGTACGCAAACCTCAAGCAAGCAGCAAGCCATTGCCTCCTATACCACATAAAGTCACTGCTATAACAGGCGAATACGAAGCTTCCAAACTGTACGGGCCCTTCTTGTCGCCCGACCCCAGTGGAGATCAGAAGAAAGTCACCAAGAAAACGCTAGTCGCTGTCCGTGACAAGAGCTCTCATCGATTTCAAGTCGTCCCTCTGTGCGATGCCAGTAGTCACCAGGATGTAGAACAGCAATCGCTCGCGGCTTCTTCGCCCTTCAAGCATTTTACGACCACCACTCCGCCGCTTTTTAACAGAGTGCTCTCCTACATCCAAGCTCTGCCGTCTCTGCATCCATCGCATCCATCTGTATGTTCATTCTCTGCTGAACTAGTATAAAACTCACCCGCAGGTAGGGCGTTACTGAGTCCTGCCCCACGCCGGATGCGAAGATGGGACTGCCCGCCGAGCATCAGACTAGAACACCGCAACGTGCATCCGCTCTTTCTGAACAGCACCCCAACCTAGAAGCCCAGCGAACATCTTTTCTATCCCCTAGCAAGAGCAGGTCTCTACACCCCTCTACCTCTGTGCCAGATACCCCTACTCGCGGCCGCAGTCTGTCATCGTCGTCCTACAAGTCTCTCTCTTTCCACTCCCTATCTCCTCGTTTTACACCTAGCCCAAGACATGCGCACGCCAAGTCTCTCAGCTTCACTGGTCTCGAACACTTCCACGCTTCTGCTCAATCTCTTCCAAACAACTCGCCTCCCGCCCCGATCACCCCACGCAAACCCGATCGATTTACTTCCGAAGCGCACAAGGAGAACCTCGCAACCCCCCACCCTCCCACCCGGCGCGTCCGCGTCGACCGTGACTCAAGCAAGCGCCACGCTATCTACCACCGGTCGCTGTTTATCGAGCGGTCAGAGGGCCATTCACCGGCCGAAGGCGTCGACCACCGAATAAGACCAATTACACTTGATTCTCCTATCAAACCACATTTCGACGACGATACCCTCTATGAATCGGCTGGCGACCGTTCCCCGACGCGGATGCAGTGCCGGTCCAGTCTCGAGGATGACAGGACACTCACTCAGGATGACTTTTGCTTGTTTGGCTCCGCAGGTTTCTCCAACTCGTGCGAGAGGCCTTCAGATCTTAGGTTTTGCGATACGCCTTTTCCATCTTCGAGCACCATCTCTTCTTTGTACTCGCAGGAGTCCTACCAGTATTCCCCGTCAGCTGTAGTTGCACCTCTACGGCCTGGAGATTGTCCTCTTACACGCTCCTATGTTCAGGTGCGCAGATGGGGGATAGAAGACCAGCAACCGCTGGTGTACCCTACGCTCATTCTGGTGATGATGGCTGAGATTGACATTGCGATTCGAGAATGGAATGAATTGTATTGAGTCGTCCCTTTACAAACTATATTACCAGCACATGAGATTGTCTATATCCTTCGTTCTGTCATCCATCTCGATTTGTTAGCCTTTTCTGATTCTTCATGTTTATCTCGTTCAATAGGATCGGTAGTGGGGAGGAGAGCACGCAGCAATGCGCTGTATATCGGAAGCGTGTCTTCATGGCGATTCGCACCTGGCGTCCATCCTCCTCCATCTCGCTAACGTTCGACCCCACAATGCCTTCAACACGTTGGGCTTGCACTTATCTCTTGATCGGGCGGAACTAACCAGCGAGATAATAATGGGACAGTACCGCGACGTCACTACTGTGTGAGGCCGTAATGTGCCAGATGATATGCATATGCATGTAGATCGTACCAGATATCCCGACCTTCTGCCATCCTCGTCATCGTTAATTATAAGATACATCTGAAGGTTCAACACATTTCTGATGTTTGCGATGTTCTTGGTGGAAGCCTCTTAATTTTACGAGTGTATTTGAATCCGGAGAAGAAAGCTGGTCCGTTGACTCCGAGTCCACTGTGAGCACGCCCAAATATAGCAGCATGATCGTAAATATCGTCGTGTGATTGGCTTTCGGGCCCCAACCGATGAGTCTGGATATCTTTCGGCCGATCGCTATCGAGCCCTGGTCTAAAGCTCGTCACTTAAATTTAAGAATAGTTGATATCTTTTTAACGTACTTCCCCCACTGATTCCTCGGGAGCCGTTGTATTCGCCTCCTTTACACTTCCTATCTCTATCATGCCTTCTGTTATAACCCCCCCGCGCACCCTCTATGACAAGATCTGGGACGACCATGTCGTGTGCGTCCGACTCGCTCCACCGTGCATTCACCTCCTTGATAACTAATTAAACTTCTGTAGCGATGTGAAAGAAGACGGATTGGCGCTTGTGTACATAGATCGGTATGTCAATACAGTGTACAGCGGAAACGGAACACAACGCTGATGAAGTCCATTCTAGCCATCTCGTGCATGAGGTCACCAGCCCACAGGCATTCGAGGGACTGTATGTTCACTTCTACCTCCGCCACCACCCGAGCCACTCTAACTCCTTTGCAGACGAAATGCAGGACGCCCTGTCCGCCGGCCCGATTGCACATTGGCTACAGTCGACCACAACGTTCCGTAAGTCCCTACCCTTCTCTCCTTGCATGTAGTTCTCCTTTCTTAGACCTCCGTTCATTATCCAGGACCGCCTCGAGGAAGAACTTCAAGACGGTTGAGTCGTTCATTGCTGAGCCTGAATCTCGTGCACAATGCTCCGCCCTCGAAGACAATGTTAAGGAGTTTGGCCTGACATATTTTGGAATGAAGGACAGGCGTCAAGGTATGCACCTACTTTTTTTACATTGTGCCAGCGATCGATACGAACTAATTCCAATAGGTATTGTCCATGTCATTGGCCCGGAGCAGGGTTTCACTGTATGTTTAAACTATTGCGTATCGAACTCCGTTATTGACTTCATTTTAGCTCCCTGGAATCACCTGCGTTTGCGGTGACTCTCACACATCAAGTGGGTTCAGTCCGTTCATCGGCTTTTCATGTTTTCATTTACCAATTTTCTACAGCACATGGCGCCTTTGGCTCCCTGGCTTTCGGTATTGGTACATCGGAGGTCGAACACGTTCTGGCAACCCAGACTCTGTTGCAGAAAAAGGGTAAGAACATGCGTATTACCGTGGACGGCGACCTCCTCGAAGGCGTCACCTCCAAAGACGTCATCCTCCATATCATTGGTGTTATCGGCACTGCTGGTGGTACTGGATGTGTCATTGAATACTCCGGATCGGTATTCCGAGGATTCAGTATGGAGGCTCGTATGAGTGTTTGCAATATGAGCATCGAGGCTGGTGCTCGCGCAGGAATGATTGCTCCTGACGATGTGACTTTCGAATACCTCCGCAACCGCCCGCTGGCGCCGAAGGGAGAGGAATGGGATCGGGCAGTTGCCTACTGGCGATCCCTCAAGACGGACGAGGATGCTAAATTTGACATCGAGGTTAACATTCCGGCCTCAGATATTATCCCTACCGTCACGTGGGGCACATCTCCTCAGGATGTCGTGCCAATTACCGGCGTTGTCCCCGACCCCAGCCAATTCACCGATCCCGTCAAGCGCGCATCTGCGGAGCGCTCTCTAGCTTATATGGGCCTCACGCCAAATACTCCTATGGAAGAGGTCAAGGTTGACAAGGTCTTCATTGGGTCATGTACCAATAGCCGTATCGAGGACTTGCGATCTGCTGCCAAGATCGTCATCGCTGCTGGGGCTGATGCCAAAGTCGCTCCTGGTGT
>JASFDH010000241.1:0-29683 GCA_036937195.1 Nidularia pulvinata | reverse complement strand
AGTTAATGTTAGATAATGACATTATCCTCTCTTCTCTCAAACACGGACTATCAAAAATAAAATACCCTGCATATCTCTGAGTAGTGTAGCCTTCGCTATCCCGAGTCGTCCATTTCCCCTTGCCACTCTCACCTAGATATACACCATCGAGATACGTTACAATATTATTCGTCACACCACTACATCAACACAATGTCGCGATATAGGACTTTGCCCTCTGCAACTATAGTATACTGATTGAAAAAAAAAAATGACATTATTATTTCACTCTTGCACGGTTAATTATGTCTACTGGCATAATCTCTAAAGATCGACCAGATGCTTTCCCGAGGAATCTCAATAGGTCATTGCGAACACTTCCTTGCCAGCTTAGTTCTAGTTGTATAGACACACTATCTGTACCATGGTGAGATGGCCGAGCGGTCTAAGGCGCCAGACTAAGGACCAGGGCAGATACTGTCCGTCACATCTGGTCCTCCGGGGCGTGGGTTCGAATCCCACTCTCATCATATTTTTTTCATGTTGTCAGCAATTGTTCTGGATTTCTAGACAGGCAACTCCTCAACGTTCAACCTCGAGCACCATCTGTCGACTAATATAACGTACAAATTACTAGATTTTTGAGATGGATCATGCGACAGTATTTGTTCCACATCATCTGTATTACATGTTTGACGCATCCAAGTAGATGGCTAAGCAATACGTATAAAACAATACAGAAACACCTGACTGTGGCGGCTGATGTAGGCACCAAAATGATTATCATCATACAGCGAGTAGCAATCAACCTTGAGAACCTAATACATACATCATCATGTGCGGTGAAATTACCTGTGTTCCCAATCTGGACGCAATCTCGTCAATTGCGGGATACTTGCAGACTTGCGGCACTACTCTTGTAGAAAGCGCATCGAGATCTATAAAAGATTGTGATTCTTGCAAAATACGAGCCAAATATTGCCTTTTAGATCCCAGAAATAAGAAATGGTCGTAAGAAGATGCGATATAGCTTACAAGCTCAGGATATAGGGGGTGTCTGGCTGGCAACATCGTCAATAAGCGGAACCTTCGGCTTGATTGTATACGTGCAAGTCATCAAAAAGGAAGGATATTCAGCCACAGATAGGGGCGAAGGAGCTTTCTTTAACTCCGAATTCCTCTGTGAGATCGAGAACGAGATGGGACAATGCTGCTACGACGCTTTCAATGGAAGTATAAAGCTCAGTTAAAGAAACATTACACGCATCGGTTACATTATAAAGCGTAAAATGGGCTTCCTGAACCCCAAAACGACCAAGTATGACCATGGAATTGTTGAATCCCCCGCCATCCGTCTGCAGAGTGCTTTAAACACGTATCGCTAGATGATGAAGAGATATTTCTTCACCTCGAGCCAGGTGAATACGATCATATATGCGTTCATCGTCCTCATTAAATACAGGAACTATATGAGCCATGCGAGAGCCGTATACGGAGTTGTGGTTTTTCTGTTTATGATACTATGAGCTTCGATCAGTATTAGATGAATAGAAATCGGGACCAGGCTGGAATTTCAGCCCAGTAGATAATATGATCTCTTTAAATGCTCCGGGATGTGCTAATTCAACCTTTGGTCATCATTTCGTCATTGCGTAAATCAGGATAGCCGGAGTGTGCGCTGATTCTGGCACAGGGCAGAAGATTAATCATCACATTCGTGAGCGCTCTGAAGCCACACTATCCACAGTCGGACAGCATTTAGTGTAGTCATAGCTCATTTGCTTCACTTGGTGACGCATAAGAATTGCTGAATAAATGCACTCGTTTATGCATGACCTACGTCGATTGCATACACCTTCCTCCTCTAAACCAAGATGCTGAATGGGAAAACATTCCCCGCAGGCTCGCACCCCGCTTGAATAGGAACGTTCGATACTGGACTACCACTCGAGTCAATCGCTTTGTAGCTATACAGGCCCGAAGAACATGTTGAGGTAACTGGTCCAGACTGAGACGAAAAATAAGCCAAATTGGGCTCGAGTCAGTTACAATATTTTTTTGCAATGAATGGTAGGAACATATCCAGAATAGGAAGCCCGAGGTGTGGTTTGGCTTGAATGAGTGGCATCCGCGCAATCTACGCCTACCAGGAGCGAGTTTTACACAACGACACATTGTCCATTGGGAGCGATGAGCGTTCCAGTTGCTACTGAGAAAGAAAATAATATGTGAGCGACACAGATACAGAAGAACGTTAAGGATATATAGACTCGCTGCTGATTGCAGTTCCACAGGATTATAGTACAACATTGAACCCCGAGGCCAGATTGGTAAGATCAAAGACAACCTAGCTATTCAAAATTTTGAAATTACCTAGTAATTGAGATAGTGAAAACCATAAGGTATTTAATCGTCATGGAAGCAGAGTGAAAACGACGTACCCGTTCTGCCATTGGGTGACGAATTTCCCGAGAGCACGATGTGACACGTAGCACTAGGAACTGCAAGCGTAGTCGAACTGACCCAGAACGCAAAGAAGTCGCGAATGCTACGAAGCTACGCATGTCTCTAGATGAAGGGTGAACTACAAAGACAAGAGAGAACTTTGTTCGGCCGCTGGCTCGTAAGCACGCTAGCGAACTAACACGAACAGGACAGCATCAGCCATAATTACGCCGAATACCTTTATTAACAACATTTACGGAGGAAGAGGCCAAATTCCGTTGTAACGCTCGCCTGAGTGCTAGGCAGCTTCCCCTTCGAGAGGTGCCATCATGCGAAAGTCGTGCGTGCCAGAGAGTCTAAAAATCTCACACGAAATAGCTCTCAGTGCAGGAGATACTTCTAGAGCCAGAAAATCGATGTATTAAGAATCAAAAACTACCATGACTGGAGAGCGGATCCGTATGCAGGAGGGGAGCTATGAACCCATATAGCTCGATGATGATGGAACGCTCTGGTAGCTAAAACCAGGTAAGGGTGTTCATGTATGTTCCCGTCTGTCTGCAGAAATACGGGAGCTAAATGACATTCCACGGGTAAGGTAGCATGGTACCGGATGTTTTCCTCCTGCCTTTAATATCATGTAATATTAAACGACCAGTGCACAACAAGACACTGTGGTCTTCTCGTTGATATAATGATGGTTGGGGCAAAAGTTTCGTGTCAAAAGAATAGCTGGGTACGCATGCTAATGAACATACAATACTGTAGAAGCAACTTGAGAATTTCGCCCACTGATAGGACTTCAGGAGTATGAGAGTAAGATTCAGAAGATCTTTGAAGTAATCGCGCCAGTAGCCAACCCACTGGTGGAGGATCTGAAGGAGATCCGCAGTGATAATACTTTCTATGGGCATTTCATATGTGAACTCCGATATGGTGATGCGCTTGAAGACAACTACTCAGGAAGATGAACCTCGGTTATGTACTTTGCTGGCTTCAGACAGGTAAAATCTACTTCCCATGCCAGAACGTGTGGAGAAAGATGGGTTGTGCCCATGTGAGGATGAAAAATAGTGAAAAAGAGCGTCGAGCGACCGCCTTGAGCTCACAGATGGGAAGGAAACACCTTCCCTTGCTGGCAACAGACACATGACGATAAATGCACGAGAAAGATGAATATTGCAATAGAGGATTAAAATGCTTCTATGGCTAAGGGGAGTGGAGAAAATAATTAGCTTCGGTAAAATCGTCGCCAGAGCGTGGGGAGGCTTGCCCTAGAGAATAGATGACACAATGCAAGTAATGTGCTTTCATACAAACTGAAAGGCAGATACAAGGAAGATCATATTGCATATTCTACTAAGTAAAAATCAAGGTGTTGAGCTCCAAAGGCGACTGACAGAGGGGTGAGTCCGAGTGCGCGCAGCACGTATCAAACGTGCAGGGCTCGACAACGACGAGAACATCCATAGATATGTAGGCCGCCAGAAACGAAGTGATATTGAATGGTCGTTCCCCTGGAGTATGGGTGCCGCGTCTGGCCTCTACGACATGCAGGAGGAAGAAGTTGTGACCTTTCCTCTTAGCTCAAGGTATGTGATGAATTGGTGCCGGGACTGGGAAAGGGATGCCTCCCCCACAACTCCTCCTGATATCATGGATACATGATCACTGAAACAAGACGTTGAAATAACAACGGCATCCGTATCTAAAGTGCGTATGTGAGTTGAATAGCCACTAACCCTCTGGCCTGTTAGTAGGCATTTAGTTCTGTTTGAGGTGCTGCGCTTCACGAGGCTCTGCGAAGCCGCGTTGCCGAAGAGCAATCGAGGCGGGGTGAATGAGCGCGTAGAACGCACGGCGGCAGAGTTGCCTAATGAGCCGATTCTCAAAGTAGTCGAGGTAGAATCTTTGTATACGATGGATGTTGTCAATCGTGGACCAGGCTTAACTTCGACATGGCGATAATGGACATGGTTGCGGTCAAACAGGGGGGTAGATGCGAATGGGAGAATAAGATAATCATGTCTAAGGCTAAAAAGGACCGATGCCCCTTCACATCCCGCTTTCTCAGAGGCTACCAGATCTCCACGTCTCGCCGGTGATTATTTTCGCGCACAACCAGTCGAAGCCTCAACTGGGACTGATAAAATAGGTGCGGAAGTTGGAGAGCTTCTGAAACTGGCTATACGCAGCGAGTTGACAAATGTGGCGGTGTATCGTGGTAAGAGAATGTGGCGCTGAAGGGTGAAGAGCCAAGATAGGACCGGAGTTGACAGCACGCAACGCGAACTGAGTGCGACGAAGGTGCAGAAGCTAAAATCTGACCTGAAAAGCAAGTATCGACGTCGAGGCTAAAGAGTGATCTGGGCAGTCGCTGTCATCGAAGATGGGGGAATCGATGGCAAAGTCAAGGCTAACAACTGCGGAGAATGCAACCAGAAGTGTAGCCGTGAAAATGTTTCCACTGGAATGCAAGCAAGAAGCAAGAGGTTGGGGCTGAAGGCCTCTGCGTCGGAGCGACAACAGCATAGCTGTAGCAAGGGTGGCTGACGACAGGCCTGCCCCTGAAAGCGGGCGCGCACAGACCGACTCCTTGCGGCTTGAGCACTTGCCACCTTACGGCTTTAGCAACGACCACTGACTATGCATGAGACCATACTGCCATACAAGACGGGTTAAGGAAAGGTGCTATTAGCACATGTTACTGGCACTCACCAATCGACTGGAACTCTCAAGGACGACTTCTATTTCCTTATCTCACAGCTACCGCCGCATCCAGTCGATGAGCTGTTTTGAACGACATGATGCATGCCAGCACGTATCTGTGAATATAAACAATAAATATTACAGCGGCGGACGATCCGACATTAACTATGGCGATCTTGTTAAAAATAGTGACAGACGTACCTACGTAAGGTGTCTATGGCCGGAAGAACGACGATGAGGATGACATGAGTACAACTCCGGTTGAACGTAAGAATACGTACCGTCGACCAAACGAGTCTCTTCCGACGGAGACGGAATCATTCATTGGAAGTATAGTACTAGATGCCAGCCCTAGACACTGAGACAGTATGTCGCTGGTGGTTGGCCTGAGAGCGGACAAGGCGAGAACTTAAATGGTGCTTCCGGGAATGGATGGCGGTGCTTCGGGCTTCACGGGAGACAGAGCTTGATGGACAACAGATGACGGAGGTTGCTCATACGTCGTTGACCATGATCTCACGTTGGCACAGGTCCGTGCACGCATTTTTGCGACACTGCAGCCTAACATGTGTAAATAGGCTCGCACAGCCCAAGATTCAAGCGCAATTTCTAAGCGATTTCAGTCTTTGATTAGACTTATCTCGAATTTCGAGTTTCCCACAAGCATACGTGTCGCACAAGAACTCTTCATGATCCGTGCACTGATGTTGGCCCGCCAAATACCGTTAAGATGGACCGACATCCAATGAACTACGGCAAATTACCCCGGGCAAAAACCTCAATCATCTCAGAGTCACTTGTGATTTCTCCAATAGCTTTCTGTTAGCATAGCTGCTTTTGCAGTCTGATATTTTATTTTTTAATTTAAATATTGAAACGAGCTTTGAACCGCTAACCCTTGCGGCCAGAAGCTTCATCGAACTCTGAATTTACGCGCCATAATATTCAAAGTTATTCGAACTCGGTCCCAGTGCAAAATTATTCAGACGAGGCCACATGATCGTACATAAATTATTGTTAATGGCAGTAGGTTGTCTATAATAGACGAAAATGCCTAATATAACGTTAACGGAGCGACATAGTATTATTTTGTTCGCTGGTGCAGTCTCGCACCCAATTAATGCAACAGATGATGCCAACACTCTGCATATGGATAAAATAAAAGGTAAAATGGAACAAAGGGAAATGCATGATTCATTGGTATACTGGCAATATCCTGCTCAGTAAGCAGGTGAAGATGGCTGACAGTGAAGATCAGCCTGCAGTTCAGATGGACAAATAATGGTCTCTGTTAATTCGTCAGGATGTGCTCTTTGGCTTAGCTATTCTCTCCTCACTTATATAACATTGTACCTAGAGAACGCTCTTATAGTCCATCCGTCCATAGTTCACCCAAAACCTCCATTCACCGCTGAAAAAAACCACTCATTTATGTATGGCCCACGTCGATTCGCGTACCCTTCCTCATCTAAAGCAAGATGCTGAATGGGAAAATATTCGCCGCAGATTCGCACCCCGCTTGAATGGCAACATTCGGTGCTGGACTACCACTCGAGTCAAGCGCTTTGTAACCGTACAAGCCCGAAGAGCATGTTGAATTAACTGGCCCAGACTGACATGCGAAGCGAGTACAATTGGGCGTAAGTTAATTGATGACACCCATTGAAAGGATAATGTGAACATACCCAGAAAAGGAAGCCCGAAGTGAAAGTCCAAGTAGTTTGTCCAGCGTGAGCGGTATCTGCGCAATTTACACCTATCAGGAGCGAGTTCTCCACGGCGACACACTGTCCGTTAGGCGCGATGAGGGTTCCAGTTGCTACATAGCAAGAATATTATACGTGAGCTATACAAAGAAGAGGTATCCTAGGAAGGTAATACCCTCACTGCTGGTAGTGGCTCCGCAGGATTGGAGCACAACATTGAATCCCGACGCAAGATTGGTAGGATCAAAGACAACCTGATCATTCACGAACTTGAAGTTACCTAGTAATCAAAGTAGTGAGAAACGTAAATCAACGCCGATAAACTCAGCGGCAATGAAAGCGACGTACCTGTTCTGCCGTTGGGCGACAGGTTTCCGGATATCACTGTATGGCATGTAGCACTAGGAGCTGCAAGAGCAGTCGAACTTGCCCAAATCGCCAAGGAGGTTGTGAGTGCTAAGAAGCCACGCATATCTGAAGATGAAGGTAAAAATACGGGGCAATGTTGGAGCTTTAAGTACTGCACATGGAGGGTGGGTTGATATCGGGGCAAGCGAACTTGCACACGGGTTCGTCCAATTGAGCTATTTTACTTCAGTCCTTCGCGTCGGACAATCCGATGCTGATGGGCCGCGGCCTCAGACGGTGGACTCATCAGAAACCATCCTTAGGGTATACGAAGGTGCCATCATCTTGACCCAGTTCTATTCTCGACCATTGCATAACCGTGCCTGCACAATCTCGGAAAAGTCCTATCCATTTCAGCCATAGAGGGGCATATAAGGAAAGAGAAGGCTCACAATGGTGGACAAGCGAAAGATGGGTAAGCAGGATTTCCGTTCATAGTGTGAATAATCGCGGCGGCTATTGACGGCAACAGCTGGGCGCTGTGAGGCGGGCCCGTCGGTGTACAATATATCTAGGGAAGGGGATCATGTACAATGAGGTTTTGCAATAAACGTTGCTCCTGGAGGAGCCGGCCAATCGACGACCGCGTGCAGGTTGCAGCTTCCGAAGTTTCCAAGTCAAAAATAATTGACATACGCCAATCTGGTGCAATCCTTGGCGTCGGCAGACACAAGACATACTATATAGTGGTGTAAAAATTAGTATTAATAGTAAAGGAATATCTGACATGCAAGCGGAAGGTCGAAGGAAGTGGAAGGGGGCATAAATTGGAAATAAATAACCGGATCTTGCCATATTCTCATGTCAGTGGCCGGCTGAATACGATCGCCGTCATTCAATGTAACATGCTTCGACAAATGTGAATGAGTAATGGCCATAGAGAGAGTAAAATAGATGACAGTGATACAGGCTAGACTCGGGTTATAGGGAGCGTGCAGCCTTTTGCCACTTTCTTGCCTTGGGGAGATGATAGCCTGCTTGTAAGCACGCTACCGAACTAGGTGGCCAGCATAAACCAGGGTTACGTAGGGTGCCGCTACGACTGGCGGGCGGGTCCGGATGTGCGCGGGGAGCTTTGAACCCACGTAGCTCGATGATGACGCAAAGTTTCGATTGATAAAACTAGGTTAAGATGCTCATGTATGTTCCCGTCAATCTTCTAGAATACGGTAGCCAAAAGGCATTCCTCGAGTAGCATAGAATGGAATCGAATATTTTCCTCTTGCATTTGACATCACGTGACATTTTTGCCTTCGAGAGTAGATGCCATAGTGTAAGCAACGTGCTTTCATACAGGCTGAAAAAACAGATAAAAAGAAGGGCATGTAGCTTCTTTTGCTTTGAAAAGCAGAAAATCTAGGTGTTGAGCACCCAAGGCGACCGTGACTAAGGAGCGAGTCTGGGCGAACGATGTGCATCGAGCGTGCAAAGCTCGATTAAGAGGAGGATATGTAGGTCGTTGAAGATTAAGCGACATAGAATATTTGTTTTCCTAAAGTAAGGAAGCCACGCATAGTCTCTATGACTCGCGGGAGGCAGATGTTGTGAGTTCCGTTCTTGGATGAAGTCACGTGATGCTTGGCGCCGGGATTAAGGATGACGTGACTCCCCATAGCTCTTCCTCGGTATCATAGATATATGATCACTGTAATAAGGCGTCAGCAGTGCGACCACATCTGCATATTAATATACATACGTGATTATAATAGCCATTGGGTTATCTGGCCTGTTGGTAGTCGTTTAGTTCTATTTGAGGCGGTGCGCGCTTAACTAGGCTCTAGGAAGCTGGGTTGCTAAAGTACTCGACGGCGGTGGTTGAGCACGGAGAATGCACGATAGCAGAGTTTCCTGACTAATATCAATTGTCAAAGCAATTGAAGTAGAATCTTTATATACTATAGAGTGTCAGTCATGAACCACTTGCTATTCTGAGAAGGCAATTACGGACCTTGTTGCGATCGGGAAGGGTGTAGAAGTGAATGAGAACACAAAGTAATCGTGTCTGAGGCTAAAGAAGGCCAGTACCCCTTCACATCGTACTTCTTTGGAGAGGCCACTGGATCACTGCGACTTGCAGGTTATCTTTGTCGGACACGACCACGTAAACCTTGGAAAGGGAGCGAATAAACCACAGAGATGGTCAATCCAGCATTTCAAAGCGTGCGCACAGTGCGGAAACTCTCTTCTGCGTTTCTAAACACATAGGCTGAGAAAGAGATTCAGGGGATGTATAGCCGAGGCTCGTCAGTCACGACGCTACCACCACGAGGATAGAGACAACGCTGGTGTATCCAGTCATTGAACTGAATGAGAAAATGCGTACTTTGGCAACGCTGCTGAATGTAGTATCGCAGTCGAAGCCTGAACTGGGATCAATGAAACAGGCACGCAAGGTGGGGAGCTTCTGAAAACTGGCCATGCGCAGCGAGCTGGTAAAAGGGGCAGCAAGAGAATGTGGCGCTAGAGGGCGATGAGCTAAGGTAAGGCCGAAGCTGACAGGATCGAGCTTTAGTGGCGCGCAGCGAAGGAAGCCAGATGCGCAGTTACTAAAGCCCGGCCTGGAAAAGCATGCAATGACACCGGGGCTGAAGAGTGAGCCAGCGACACTCATGCAATCCTTGTCACTGAAGATGGAGGGATAGCGGGTAAAGTTGCGACGACAACTGGGGAAAATGCAACCCTGAAGGCGGAGCCTACAAGCATGCAATAAGAGGCTGGAGTTGAATGTGTCCGCGTTGGAATGCGTGAGTAGCGAGAACAGCGTAGCTGTTAGCGAGAATTGGTGACGACAGGCCTGTCCCTAAAGTAGACATGCAAAGATAGCTACTTTGAGGCTTGAGCTACGACCAATGGCGATGGACGAAAGAATGAGACCATACTAAGACCAACGTGCGTTAGGGAAAGGTGCTGTTAGAACGTGCGCCTGGCACTTACCAGTCGATTGGAACCAACGACGACTTCTCAGTCCTTAACCCATACCTGCAGCCACGCCCAGTCAATGAGCTGATTCGAACGGCATGATGCGTGAGAGAAAGTATCTGAGAACACATATTGTAAGTATAACAACAGCGAGTGATTGGATGAATCCGTCGTTGGTGAGGGCAATCTAAGGAAGCGGGAATTATGGCGTCTATGATCAGAAAGAACGAGGATCAGGATGGCATGAGAACAACACAAAGTTAGACGTAAGAATGCACACTGTGGGCCAAATAAGTCTCTTCTGGGCGGAGGCTAAATCATTCCCTGGATGTGCAAGACTGAACGCTAATCACAGACGGTGCATCGCTAGCGTTTGACCTGAGAGCGGAGATTGCGAGAAGGTATTGGGCCGCGTCGAAGTTCGAGGCATGGACTGCGGTGGCTTCGGGCTTCACGATGAAACAGAGCCAGATGGACAACAGATGACGAAAGCTGCTGATATCCAGAAGGACTGGGAGCGGGAGTGATGACAGAGTTCCAACTTCGTTGTCGTTGTCCATGACGGTGATGTCAGAATGGTACTGGTCTGTGCGGGTATCTCGTGACACTGCAACCTAACAAGTGTAAATAAGCTCGCCAATTTTTATTTCAGCCTTGATTGGAAACTTATCTTGCACTTATATCCTTGCCACGAATTCTCCTTTCACTATTGACGATCACAATAGAAGAGCACCATCTATAAATTCATTTTTTTTATTATGGATTTACTTCTAGCTAAGATACTTACGCGTTCTGCACTGTGACACTCACTGGCAGGAGTCAGGATTGGTGTCCTGCCAAGGAGGCTCCATGAACGCTAACCTCGTGTCATCGCATGTATCCGCCGAAACATCATGGTTCGAGGGTTGAATGGTAATCAGCGTAATCTACTTTTTCTAAGCTTCATACATTGCTAAGATTCCATTCTATCTAGCTCATGACTGTTTTTGTAGATATAGCGTTTTAAGTACACTAGCAAATAGGTAGAAATTCTTTTACTGTATCAATATCTCCTCTTCGGAACGAGCTCGTACTGTGATCCTCCAGCAGCATTAAGCATTGATATCCCACCTTGCAGCAATGTGTTATTGAGCCTGGTATTCATTGACATTTGTGCGTTCTGCAGGAGCACAAAGGTACGTGAGATGGTGTGAGTAAAGTTTCCAGAAAGGCAAGGACAGACGAGGTTAGACTGGACGTGCAACTGTTGAATTGAAACAACATATATCAGAAACGCATCGCCAGGAAGAATTTCAATAAAACACGCACGAGGTTAGTCCGGGCCTGAGCCTATCAATATCAAAATATCGCATCAGGAAGTTGGAAGGGTTCTTTAAACAAGGGAATTCGTAACGACACACCAATATCCTTTCCTCTTCCACCAGTAATGCTGCGAGGTACAACGCGTATTTAGTATTTAGATATTCGAGCATTCCAAGATTGCAAGTGTGTATTAATAAAGGACCAACCTTGTTGTTCCACCGGAGTCTTTGCTAAATCCCACAACTCCTTCAGCTTCATGTCCATGAGAGGGGGGAGAGACATGCGGAATTCAGGAAGCCCCGTTTTCGTGTTCTTGAATTTGAGAAAGAAGTATCGATCCGAGTATAGCGCGAAAGAGGAGCCCCTGTCGACCATCCATCTGCCTTGGGGGACTGTATTGTTTTGGAAGGAGTCGAATTCGTACAGAGCCTGAACATATATCGTAACGAATCATCCTGAATGAAGTAGTAAACATTATATCTCACCTTACTTAAAGGATGTTCCGGATCCTCGTGGGGTCCTTCGGAGTTTGTCAAAAACCCATTCTCGAACTGATAGATATGGGTCCCTCCTTTCCCAAAGATCATCCACTTCAGTGCTTTGTCGAAGCTCTCGATTTTGGCCCTGAGCATATTGACAGTGGCAATGTAGTTATCTGGAAGGTCCAAGCTCCAGTGCCCAGGGTTTTTGTGCTTCGCGAAGTGATACGGCTCGATGGGAGAATCATCATAGTCCGGGAATGACACGAACTGCGCTCCAGATTCGATAATATTGGTCTGTAAAGTGCAGCCACCTGGTGGTAACTCCAAGTATACTGTTCGATATAAAGTTCATATTCCACTGATAGATGCATATGGACATTTACTCGCCGTTAGAATTAACGAAATTCTGGCCACACCAGAAGTTCCCCGTCTTGTCTACGTTCACCCATGCTGTCTGCGCCACTCCTAACTCTCCGTTTTCCATTTTGTCGATGAGAGATTGAGGCATATTCAGAGCATATATTCTGCGCCCCACACCTAGTAAGAAAGACTCCTCAGATGGGCCAAAGACAACCACGATATTGATGTCTGCCATCGATGCGAGCTGTTGGTGGTCAAAAAGCTGATCGGAATCTTACCATTTCGACGCTATTATGTATTTTTTCAGGTACATTGAGGGTGTCAAAAAGACAGCGCCGAGCCCGCGGATTCAGTTCATAAGGATGGGTGTCTTTTCCATTAGCTAACTACATTATGGCTTGGCGCAGGTAGGAACTGCCGCCCGTTGGAGTGCTTAACAATTATTGGTAGCAACAGATGACGTATTAAATATGGAACATATCGAGAAACAACAGGATACAATAATGGCACAAACAGAAAGTGCTTACTAAGAATTGGCGAGATATTCACTATAATACAGGGCAGCATGCAACTCCCTTGAATATTACAACGCCCAGGGTCAAATGAGTAAAGTAGGTTCATTCTAAGTGGCTATGAGTTTAAAGATGGTGACAGCAAAAGAACATGACACATACCATTTGAAATCCCGTCAACCACGTACTAAAATATCCTCTTCGAGACGAGTTCATACTGTGGTCCACCGGCCGCATTGTTGAACGATACTCCAGCTTGCATCATTGTATTATTGAGCATATTATTCATCGATATTTGAGCATTCTGCGGGTATGCGATGGTAGGTGAAATACTATTCGAAGCATTTTATGACAGGACCCACCAAATTAGCTTGCACCTGGGCCTGTGGATATGAAGAAAGTTGAGTTATATAAACTGGAGGATAAAAAATGTGATATACCATACTGCTTTGTTGTTCAACAAATAACACTGAATAGGAATAAGTCATGTTATGATAACTTTAGTGTGCCGAGAGGAGTGTAAAGTACGAACAATGCTGCTCCTCGGGGGTTTTCGCCAAAGCTAGAAGTTCCTGTAGCTTTGCGTCCATCAGAGGGGGAAGGTTCATGCGCATCTCGGGAAGCCTAGTCTGCGTGTTCTTGAATTTAAGAAAGTAGTAGCGGTCTGAGTAAAGGGCGAACGATGAGCCTTTGTCGAGCATCCATTGGCCCTGAGGGACATTTGCGTTCTGAAATGAATCAAATTCATATAGTACCTATATTTATGTTGCGGAATGTTATGATGTTGACTCTCATCGAAGATATGAGATATTGTATCCTCACCTTACTCAAAGGATGGTCAGAATCTTGGTGTGGGCCCTCCGTGTTCGCCAGGAATCCATTCTCGAACTGGTAGATGTGAGTTCCGCCTCTTCCGAAAATAATCCACTTCAGTCCAGCATTGAAATCTGGTATCTTAGTGTTGATCGCGTTGATAGTAGTTATATAGAAGTTAGGAAGGGATAAATTCCAATGCCCTTGGCTTTTGTGCTTCACGAAGAAATAAGGCTCGGCTGGCAAATCGTCGTAATCCGGGAATGTAACAAAGTCTGCTCCGGATTGGGTGATGTGGGAATATAAAGAGCAACCTGGCTGCAAGTCGAAGAAAACTACTCAGGAGAGGCAAGCGAGGTTATATTTGGATCGGAAGGACTTGCATGAAAACCTACCTTTCGAGCTGATGAAATTCTGACCGCTCCAGTATCTCCCGGTTTTATCGACGTTTATCCAGGAGGTCTGCCCAATTGCTAAATCACCGTTCTGAATTTTCTCTAGAAGGGATTGAGGCATCTTTTGGGCAAAGAATCTGCGCCCAACACCAATCAAGAACGAATCTTCAGAAGGACCGAATACAACGACTATGTTTATCTCTGCCATCGGTGTGGGATGATCGTGGTTCAAAAGCTGATTATCATCTCAGACCTCAGATGCTGATATAGGCGCTTCTCAGGTACACTGTCGGCGAATGAGAGCTGCAACTGGCACTCCTTCAGTCTATAATGCGGATATTGCCCGATTTGTATACCGTATCATGGTCTTGGCACGAGTCACTGTATCCCCTGTGGACATTCGAAGGATAGTTATTGACCAATGGCAATGTAAAAGTCTAGAACTTACCATCTCACCATGAGCTACTTCTTCGCGTAGAATACTGTGGGCAAAATCGACATGATGGGACTGAAAAGAACAAAGATGCTTACGCAAGGCTGTATTAAAATGTACAGACACGATTTTCGATTCGATAGCAAGAATAAAAACAAATGTGTACACATTTTGATAAATCAAATATGACCCTTTTGCGCTGACTAATTTTTATCGTCCAATGTCGATCGAATTATTGACGGGAAGGGGTGTCGACGTCGAGAAGAACGCAAAGCCTCCCGTGGGTGCTAGCTTTCTCAGAATATACTCAACAGTCTAAGATGACCTTGGTGAGCAGGTTTAAAGCAGTGGTTTGGATTCGTGGTGAATAGAGTTTAGCGAGTCTCATCGCAGACTGCATCACGGTAGTCGAAGATTCAAGAAAATTGCCGTCAAATTTCAAAGGATTTGTCAGCAGTGACATATGTGTAACCTGACAGCGTGACGTGCACGGTTCATGCTCGAATTTAAAGCAACTTGGGCATCGACCACACTTCGAATTCGACTTCATCCGTCCTTCCAGCTTGCTGTCAGCCCTGGTTCCGAACCCGCCACATCAGACTCATCGCTGAATGAGTCATACTCTTTTCCGAGTCATATCTCCACCTCAGGAATCGCATTCTTGCACTGGGCTTGCGCCTGCAGCGTAAAAGGCAGCATATATCACGGCGAGAGCCAAGCATGATCGATTCAACCGAATCACGATTTAGCGCCGCCATTCACACCTTTTTCGACAAGGCGGGGCAAGTGGGTCATCTGTGCCTTGTGCGCATTGTGTACCGCCTCTGCATCAAACCCGCCCACAGCATTAAGCGCTCAGGACCCCGGTACTATATCCAAATAAGGAATACGCCGACGTGGCGCCGCGCATCAGATTCCATATCCGTATTGTTTCCACTCATCCGCCCTCGGTATCTGGTAGCGAAAAGGGCCCGAAATCAACGCGCTTCCGACGTCCATCGAGTCACGATGCGCTCCTGGCGCTCAATATATCCTTTTATGTGATGCCCGTGTGTCCTTTGGAACATTCAGCCAATCATGGTCGTACGGGTATGTTGCGCGCTTGTGGGTCCAGTCTGTTTATCGCGATCAACGAGCACTCCTATAACAAGGCCTCCCGACGAAATGACTCAAGCACCCGCCCCCCATACCGCCCTTCACCCGACTCTCACTTTGACACTTGCGCTATGCACATTGCTCACTCGACATCCTCTCCGTCTCCGAGTTACACGTCTAATAGAGATAAAGCTCGCGATTCGATCTATTCTCATCAGTCTCTATCTTCTTGGGGTACTCACGTGAACGCGCCATTCACACAGCCACATCCTCCACCTACTCCCGGCCCTTTTGCCCCCTACATTTCAACGGTTCCTTTACCATCTGGGGATTTTCATCCCTCTAACCACGTGGCACAGAGTAAAGTTCATCTGTTTTCTCGCAAGGATCTGTGGCTCATAAATCTTATCTTAGGCTACTCCACAACGAGCTCGACTGGCGGCTCAGCTAACTCACTACACCGTGTACTTCGCAACCCTTCGGGTTGCTTGCACTTTGATATAAGACAACCGTATCAGTCTATCATCTTGCACCATAGCATTGACAGAAGAGAGGCGGCTACTACTCATCCTGCTACTATGATGAGGCTCAAAATAGCTGGGCTGCCGTCACAGTGGACCTGTGATGTTTTCAATGCTGCTGGAGTGACAATCGAAAACATTCTCTACTACATTTACGGCCTTTTAGACGTGAAGGTCAATGCGAATGAACTACAGACCATGGGTCCTAACGCCGGAACGATGGCTTACGAGACATATAAGAGTCGTACACGATATGATGGTATCCAATTCAACAGTGGCGTCAAACGCCTTGACTTTCTTGGTCCAAACACAATCTTCGTCGGTTTGCGTAGAGCTGCAGACCACATGAGCTGGGAAGCCATGTTCGGATTAAACCCGCAAGCTATAAACTGAGTTACATTCAGCGAAGATTCCTCGCAACTTTCCCCAGCTCCGCCGTCCGAGATCCTCGATCAGGACCCCATCGCCAACGCTGTTCCCGATCTACCTGTGTGATCGCTCTTGCATTTTTTTTTCCACAGATCTTGCTCTCCTATTGGACATAAAGCGGACAACTTTATGATAATATTGGCGCTGGCTAGTCTCTTTTGACAAAACTCCCATTGTAATTGTATCCCTGGAATCATTTTACACCACTCATACCACAGCCTGTAGCTATACCTCCCTTATTATTTTTTATACTACACTTATCGCTATCTTCACTCGCTTTGACTATCTGTTTTCCTGCTCCTTAGACTCAAGAAAATCCCCACTCCTACCTTTTCCCTTGAAACCAGTTTAGCAACCCTTCCTTGTCCTACGTGCGATCCTGATAGAAAGGGCGTCTCTTCACAGTAATAACTGTCTTTGTACTAGTCTATCATATACTACCGCAATGAAATACCTCCCCTTATTCTTTGTGCACAGAAATTTCATTCGTGCTTTTATTCGAATTGGAGTAGAATTTCTATTTTTACTCTTTTTTCTACGAGCCGTACTTACGTTGTCCCATCGTGGGTCCAAATTTTCTCGCGGATGTCGATAATAAATGTTACTATCTCACAAGGACATTCATCATAAAGACAATCTGGGATGAGGGCAGATCTCACCGAAGAGATGGCTAGCTTCTAGCAGAACTGGATCAAGAATTCAACTGAACCGATTCATTTTGATTCGTGACATGGGATCTCACGTACATTGCACATAGGGAGTTAGGTTGATATAACCAAGATAAGGATCTCAAGATTCTGAAGGAATAGGAAAGAAATAAACTGAATGTTGGAACAACTGGGAATGTATATGTTCATGGTAAGGAAGTATTCGGACGGGTTGATCCCTACCTAAAGCCCCCTGAATAATAGAACCTTTTACCCAACGCACTGTACTCCATCCAGTCCTCTTACTCTATTTCGTCTGATGTAGATGACTTCTGAGAATATTATTTGCTCTTCAATTCACTCGTGTCAGCTGACTTATGTGGAAAATTGGCTACTATATCAGCGTGTGTAGATATTTGCGCAACCAACTGCTGAAAACAAAATCAATACAGATAGGGAGTGGATTAATGTTCGATTCAATACCAATATTTTTGGCGAATCCGATGCAAGGCCTCCTGCTTTTTATCCGATATTAACCACCAGAGCAATTTACCTTCATGGAATTTACAGTGTTGCATGAACTATTTCATTTGACGAGAACGTGAAATTCTACGAGCATATAGAGTAATTGTGTGTATACATTACTGCATTGAAACACCTGAGACAGCAGGAAAAATACCGTTCAAAAAAAAAAAAAGAAGTTAAGAATTAAGCCATCTTCAAGGCGAACAGTCCGATTTTTAATGCTGCGATATGCCCGGGTCTCAAGTATCGTCTCTACTGCTACAATCGAATTTTACTTCCAAAGAGATATTTTCTTGTAATTCCCGCTTCCTGCTCTCCTCCCATGCGTATCACTTATTCAATGCCACCTTCACGTTGACCTTTGCATCACTCCCATATCCAAGGGATCTCCTTTCGTTGCCGGTGATTCAATGTCTCATCGAGTCAATTCACCTGAACAAAGCCAACTTCCAGGTCGTGATATCTAAGGCAGAAAGAGGTTCGGTGGTGGAGAACTGGTGACGACAATTTGTTTGTATCACTGGATTTATGAGTAACTTAGGGATGAAACTAGCTTTAATTTAAGCTATACGCATGTGCTCGAGCTTCCTGTTCACCAGGGAATATCAGAATTGAATAAATCACAGAAGGACAAAGCTACTATTTATATTTGTGTTCAATACAGTCTGGTCGAAATTTTGCTTCAATAAATTCTTTCGAGACAAAATGAGATTTGCAATTATGGCACTGTTATCAAGTTAGGATGAGCCAACATCAACCGCATTTACAGAGATACTGATATGCCGAGCTTATTTACTAGAACAGATAAGCAGGATCGAGAGGGCGGAGACGAAGGGGGTCGATAATCATTTCGTTACAGCGGCCCGTAAGAATCGACTCCCACTGTTATGAATATCATGAGGAGAGATTCTTTGGCGCCCTAAAGGTTTTGGATGGTAGGTGTTAGCCGTTCATCAGAATCAAAAACGCATGTACGGCGAACATCAGACCTTTTGGGACCTAGAAATGGATTTCGATCCTGGGTTCGTGCGATTCATCACATGGACGAAGGCCAATTCAAGAGCTCGTAGTAGAAGGAACTGTGATCTTGAAGATATATCGATTAGACTTTGTTCGGCGTTAGGGCGGCAAGGTATGTTTAAGTTAATGTTTGGCAATAGGGCTGAGATCAAACAGCGATAGTCTTATTACTTAGGGGATCAGGGGTAAGGAGCTACATAGATATTAGCTCTATGGTAGCCATGTGCTAGAATGGACTATAAATATAGGTACCGTGTTTAAATACCGATAGAAAACATAGGAGAAACGAGAGCAGTAGTATGTTTATATTGCATTCATAAATAGAGCCTGGCCAATTAAATGCTATGTCAACGCGATCCGGGCTGTAGACTGGTTTTTCGGGATTGTTGCACTCTCCTTCACTTCGACTTGAGAATTACGAGGACGGAATCGGAAAGAATTACTTGAGCGGTTGGTGTCGTGATTTGTCGCGGGGGCGGATGTTAAGTTGGCAAGTGTCGTGTTAGAGGAAAATTTGGAGGCAGATGCGCCTGGTGCATACCACCACAACGTAGTCACTCCCACGGGAAATGTGTACCTGGCCTATATGAGCTGTTTAAGTGTTTGGGGAGTCAGATGTGCTATTTATACTCACCTGCATTCCTCGAAATTCGATAGTAGCTGCAACAGGAACCGGACTTCCAGATGTGGATGCATTGTCGTACCCTGTTATTTAGTTAATCCATCTGTAGTATTGTTACGAAACAATATTGAGCTGGACGCACAGTTCATTACCACGATTGAGTATCTAGACCAATCGCCATTAGAGACCCTATCTGTTACATATGCTCCCACTTGCAAAGCCCAGCTTAGCGTTCCGCCAACTGAGACGCCAATACGTTTTGCGAATGGACCAGTTGGATCCTTCGGAATTATAGCTTTCGACGCATGTGCCATAGAATAGACTGAAAAATGAACGAGGATAAGCCATTGTTTAATAGTATTTGAATATATCACGCACATTCTTGATTATAGCTATAGCTTCCGTCGCTGTTAACCGTGACTAAAGGTCTACAACCGGAAGCACAGCTGTTAGTACCCGGAAGCTTGGGATTTCCACTACCGTCAAGCGCAATGTTCCACATGAGACCCTTTTACCATCGTAATTTCAGATTAAGAGACTAGGAGAGATCTGGATCGTGTTAGAACACATACCGTTTGAGAGTTATGATACAAGCTTCCAATCCAGCTGAAATAAAATTTAAACACGGTATAAATCACAGGGAAAAAGGATCTTACAGATTAGCCATATACCACTAGAGTACTATCATTAGTAGCGCATAAGGGAGATACCACAATATTCACCTTAACGTCACTCCACCAGTCGGATCCAATGGTCCCTGAACATTCGGTAAAGTAAATTTCCTATAATTAAGAATGCATAAAAGAATATGAAGATGAATCACAAAATGTTACATACTTTGTTTGGATATGCATTATGGAAAGAGTCTTGGTTGGTTACAGATCCTGCATAACAGTGAAACGCCACTCCGTCGAAAGAGCTTCCATTCGCTTGCATCTAACAACGAGTGGCCCGGTTAAGCAAAGTAGCTAAGATGCAAGCAGTTAACTTGCCAAAGAAACCGCGTAAGTTCCAGCATCGTCCCAGTTATGCTATCATCGTGACCTGATGAGCGAAGGACAGTGATTACACAAATACGTTATATTACTCACCTCATATCCGATCACTCTCACAGACGAAAAGTTATTACTGTTTAGAAGCAACCTCAAACCTGCCCCAATTTGGCCTTGTATTGCCGGAGTCATGGTGCAGCTAGGATAAGTAGGATTACTATTTTGCGGTTCGTTCTAAATCCGTTATTTAGTGGAGATAAATATAATAACATATTGTCTTATACTTGAATAGAAATGGCGTAGACAGAAATCCCTTGCGACATGAAGCCTTTCACTGCCATCATGAGATAGGTTGAATCTTCAACGCATTTTTAGATCGAAGACCAATGGTGGATATAGCATGTGCACGTACATGCGGTGACATATTGCGACTTGATAGAACCACCGTTCATGGATCCACTATCTTTCATCCATGCAGGCTGAACATGTAAGCATGGTTATAGTTAAAGAAGTTCACAGTAGCTCACCGGAGACCATGGCACTAAATGGACTTTCATCAAACCGTTGATTGATTTGATATCCTTCAGGACAGAAAAAACATAAAAGGGGATCTTAGTTATATCAAAATCCTTGAACGTAGTATCGCCGGGGGTGTCATCAAGGCTGTACGCTAATATAATAAGTTAAATAAATGACGTTAATTAACGCAACGATTGAATCACTCACATGAGGCTGAAAAGTCGGATGCGCCAACGGTGACCCGTATATAATTAAGTCCAGCAGCGTTGGCTCCATCGACAGCATTAAACATATAACGGATAATAGCCCAATAATTTACCGGATTCTTTATCTGTTATTAGATTAGCTAAGGGTGCCAGCACTGACAGTATTAAATTGCCTTGAGATTATTTAAGACAAGAGCCGACGATTCAGCTTTATTATAGAGCACATATCAGTATAATAGCTGTGGGATGGCGATTGTAACACACTGAGAGTAGCACCAAATCCAGAAATGGATTGATACACAGTATTATCATTGATGACAATGTCAGCGTCTCCACTTCCTGCTGGGGTCACGAAATTGATGGGGGACGACGGCGGAGATGAACTAAAGAGTTTCGAGCGATCCCAAGTCGTCTGCCACTAGAAATTGGAAATGTCAGCTTGGAAGAACCGATAATACACAATTCTTATGGGACTCACGACGTCCCCTATTTGTTGAGAAGCAGTGAGAAGACTGAGCGCTAGCCAAAGAATGATTAGAGAGAAATGCATTGCGGCAAGGAATTGATTTGATGCATCCTCGCGTTCGTCTTTTTATGCATTGACCCCTATGCGGCGAATCAAATATGAAACTATGGTTTAGTCCAGGAAGCTCTAAAATGGGTCATGCATGACGTGGAAAGACATACCCATTGAGGATTCTACGTTCTTGCACAACCTATCCGCAAATACGCACTCTCCAATGCTGACTATTGATAAATTACTAGTCGTCCACTTGACAGTGGTACACGCATGAATTGAACAACGACATGGCCTCGTGACAAATGGGGAGGGCAAAACGAATTATCTTAACTGTGTCCTGAGAAGCGTCATTTCCATTCTTGATAAACCTTCTTCGGTGTCATCTTAGACCCAGACTGAGCGTAAAGACTCAATGGCACCTACATCACTGTCGCTTAAGAAAAGAGAGTAAGGTCCGGCGAAGCTATAGGAGGAGAGAAGGGTCATCTGCGCAGTTCCAAAATGTAACTACCACACGGAGAAGGGCACGTACGACTCACGTTCATCATTGTACGCGTTTAGATTCCGAACATGCGATTCAGTGGTATTTTCTGAAAACGGTGAACGCGGATAAGCCGACGATAATGACCAAGGTGGGAATACGAAGCTTACTCCGCGGATGGCGCAAATCCGCCAGCTCTGGTAGTGATCACTTAGCTTTATGCGAGAGAAGCGCGGTTGCCAGAAGTTTATTGAGTCTTCCGTATGAAGAGAAGCATCTCCCTAACTTGTTCCTCATGATTTAGGACCTGACGAGTAACCCAGTGCAGTCGAAGCTCTTCGATGTGGAGGTGTTGGAATCAGCCGCTATACCTCCTGATAACGGTCATTATGGAAGTAACAGACACGTGAAATAGCGTTCATGATTAACACTTATCTCAATCTGCTATCGGAAAGCTTGAGCTTTATGGATGTATGCATGGTTAGTTTAGAACATTCCCGCACCCGGACTATCCGTCATGAGAAAAACTTACAAAATGCGATAGTAGAGGGACTATTATGGCTTTGTGCATTATATTTATCCACTGAATTTTCTCCCTCTTGCTCAAGGCTTATTTGTCATTATTCCTCGATGGAGTTTTGAATACTTACTGATAGCGAGCAGTCAATTTAGAGTGATTATATGGTATGAGGGCACAAAATATCGACACTGTCCATTTCTTTTCGAGTGAACAGTGGAACACATCCTAACCTCCGTAATCGGATCCAGTTTGCTACTAAAACATTTTCAAGACTCTCAGGTATTGTATTGAACCGGTATATAAGAGTGAAAAATTGAAAAGTGGAGCATGAACTGAACGCTGCAGTATTGAATTCTTGACAAGTTCATCGGTAATGATGATATCCATGCACCTTTATTTATAATTAAGTTAATCATCAAGCTGGCCAATGTTACTGTAAGCTAACTTTTTATCATTAACTTGGCAGTGCAAGCTAGCGAAAAGTCATCGAAACAACTGGTGCTACCTTGTTGAAAAAAAATACTAATGTCAATTGCTCCTTCAATTCAAAGCGAAGTATACCTGCTACTGATTTACTGGTTAACATGTTTTATATGGTGTTCACTCCCTAATCTGACTGTGAGAGGACGATAAATAGCCAATACTATTGGATGATAAAACGTGACTAATGAGCGTCGTTGTGCATGTTAAATATAATACTGAGCCAATAAATGAGGAATTTATATGGCCAGTGAAGCCATAGTGTAGCTATACAAGTGTTTATTATCATGTGATCTATGATAATATTAAACAAGCTAGCAAGGCCAATGACAAGTTAGTTTGTCAAGATTTCCCAAGTGTGGGAAAAGTTTAGTAGAGTTTACTTAGCTGGCCAAGTTACTGACAAGTTAGCAGAAAAGGTTACTTTATTTACACTCCGTAATATGTAGTAGTTCGGGCACCGTTCCTAATCTGGTAGCGCCCTTTCAGCTGAATTGCACTTTGACAAGCTTCAGCTTGATCTTTGCGATATTCTGAAATTCTGGGCTCTGTAGTTTTTTTTAAACTGGGCTTTTAAAGGCATAATGTCTGTGCATGGTACGCTTTTCAATTTTTATTATCAATTCTCGCATCCATAACGCCTTAGAGCCGGAGTTCAGCGGTTTAGGCAAATACCTTTGAAGAAAGCGGAAAATTATGGACAAAAATTCCAATTTGTACCGCATATAAATTCCACTCATTTCATCTGCGCAATCAGGAGGTAGGTAGGGTTTGGATGCCTTTCAAAGTAGTTTCTCTCCTCAGAAAGATTACTGCTCATAGAGCCTATTATTCGAATTTGGGCCAATTCAAGGCACTGTGCCTCATGCGTCCCGCGTCCCGCGTCCCTGGTCGTGAATGGAACAAAGGGTTCTGTTTGTGGAGCGAAGACTACCCCAAAACTAGCATCGAATCGAAAATTCGGCTACTGCTTAGGCTGTCCTTGTACTTATTTCTTCCTTAAAATTGAACGGGCGAGCAAGAATTTTAGGTACTCATCATATCGTGAGACCACATTGGAAGCTGCGACACAAGAATATATTATTTGTCTTTGCTTGGAGACGAGAGCCACCCGAAACTGCCGACATTCCTTGATTCGTTCCCTCCTCCTATTATCACTACCTCTTTCGCAATTAATCCCCCCAAAATTGCACCCCGTGCACCTTGTGACCAGTATTAATTATTCACTGCTTGCTACTGTCCAGTGACCGAAAAAGCTACGGACAGAAATACGGATTCCATCATGGTGAATATAGGCTAGTAGATCTTATGACGGCGAGTAATAGTCCTCCGTGACTCTTACTGTTCGTCCTACCGGAGGTATGGATTTTGGATCCTGTGAAGTACTAGGTATAGCTGAATTGTATCCCAAATCTACCGGATACAAGACGCAGATTCGAGATCGAAGTAAGCATCCGTAGATGAAGCAGCGGAAATGCATACTTATGGAGACCGGTGAGCTACTTTATACGTCCTCAACTCTTCAGATACCGAATACTTATACGTAACTCTATGCTTTCAGCCACGTAAGCTTCTCCCGGAATCCCGAAAAGGTTTCCTACCTCCCGAATAAGGACCACAAATCTACTTCACGATGAAACTTCGCCTTCTTCATGATGCTCTTCGCGCATAAGTACATCGGGCTAGAGAAATCCTTTTCGTATTCGATCTTTCTATGGATGTCTTGTCAAGATGTAATAAGTTTCAGACGCTTTGAAAGGCCAGGATGTTATTCGTCATAACCCTTATAGTGCGTAAATACCCTCCCCATTCTTCTGAACCGTGCAGTTGCTATCCTCTGAATTATTTTCCATGCACTCTTCTCAGTCATAACGCCCATTTTGCATGCATATATACCCAGGACAATTCTTCATCTGCTACTTTGTGACTCTTTTCTCCTTCGAGCGGCGACAGGCTCTCCAAGATGATTTCATCCTTCACTATCGTATCCCGTTGATCATATATGGTTAGCGAGGTTCTCCTTCCTCTGTCCAGCCTATGTTCCCCCAGATTCCAAGAGCATCGGGTCTTTGGCCTCAAGTATGATCATGATCACGCGATACATTTAATCTGAGCCATAAGATACACAACATTTGCAGCTAAGGATTATCATCAAGTAAGTTATCATTGTCACTGAAGGAATTTTATATCAACTGATTTTCCCATCAGATATGAGGGGCTGTCAATTATAGGTTTGTATATAATAGTATTTGTTTGATCGGCTCGTTGACGCGGCTCGTAAGCAGGAGAGTTTTGAACACATGCCTTATCTCGCTGGGTGGTTTGGATGACAACCTGGCTCTTGTTGACCACGGGTTCAAGAGGGCCCTAGTTCTCCCACGTCGTCTCTTAAATGTTTCCCAGCCATGTTCAGTAAACATGTCAGCAGACTCGACAGGACCTTGGTGAACAGCGGGTGTCTCGAGAAGTGTCGAACATATTAACTTCCAATGTTCAAGGTGCGTTTTCGGCTGCATCAGCCAATTCGAGAATAAAATATCATCAATTATTTTGCGATGTGGCAGATTTTGTGGAATATTGTCCTTACTTTCGTTGTGTGACAATCATTCTCATGTTGCTCTTTCATCTACGAAAGACAATGATCTGACTGATGTTATTACGAAAGTCCAAAGTTCTGACGGCTTCCCAGCACCGTCATTAATTACCGTGTGAGTTTTCGCACATTACCAGAGCCCTAAGTGTGGTTTGCACTCACTCGCTGTTTCTCAGCCCCTGGCCTCGACTTTCAGAGTTTGACGTTGGGGTGATTGTCAAGCCACTGAAAGAGGGCAATAACTCCGAAGTATCGCCGACACAAGCTTACAAACAATGTCTCAGTTCGATATTACGAAGAACAAGCCATACATCAAGTAAAGAAGGATGTAATACTACGAGGAAGATGCATATGATGATAGCAAACAAATATATGGTTACAAGACGTGAGTAATGAAGTAAGTGCGTGCATACATGTGATGAGAAATCCGAACAGAAAACTAGTTATACAAATGGTGCTACAGAACGAATGCCCATATCGTGGATGACGATAACTCTGGGGTACTAATATTCATGACAATCGAAAAGAAATCGAAAGGTGAGCTAAATTCAGCAATAAGTGAATTAATAGTCTAATGTGATTTGAGGACCAAAATTATATCGTGTATGTGAAGAAAGGCCATTTAGCAAGAAACAAAGAATGAAAGATATCGACGAACGGGGAAAAACGAACGGGGGTAGCGCGATCATATTGATGCTTAGATGGCTAACAGACATGTTGCCTCCCGGTAGCTTCTTCGCTGCTGCGAGAAGCAGCTTTTTGTAAACGCCGCACGCGGCGATGGCAGAAAGTTACAGAGTATGTTTCTGGAGGTGCCTGCTGCTTCGGATACCGGATCGTTGAACAAGTAGGTAACGTAGCAAAGTAGCATCCCTCTAGCACCGCGAGCTAGAGTTAGCGCGACCCCGCATCATCTCCCATCTCGTGGTCGCGCGAAGCGCGGCGATGATTCTCGTCGCGCATTACGCCGATGCTTCCTCGCCCAAATCGGTACATGGCACTACCAGATGCGTCTGCGCGCACGGCAGCATGCTCAGGAGCGCGGTGGAGTATAACACCATCCTGGAACGTTACTTTCCTGGACGTGCCAACAGCGGTAGCAACAGGAGGGGCAGCACCTCCTGCCCGACGGCCGAATGCATCACCAGCACGCGCGTGCGTCTCCATCTGCTCCCACTCGTCCGGTCCGATGTGCAGACCTGGGTGTGCAAGCTCATGACGGGGAGGTTCCCATCCTGGCACATCGTACCACGCGGAAGAAGTGGAAGAGGAAACAGTAATGCCTGTAGGGGACGCGATTCCGCCCGCAGCAACGCCGGATGGGGAGTGGTAGTCCCCTGCCCAGCCAGATAGGGACGAGAACGACGAGAACGACGAGGACGGCAGTGTCGCGGGAGTGCTAGGTGAGTGGGGCGGATAGAAGCTGAACGCGTCTGGATTGGTGGTGGTGCTGCTAGTGGGGGCGTTGGTTGCAGAGGAGGGCGTGATCGGTCCCGGGCCCGCTGCCGGTGGCACGCTGATGCTGAGCATCCCCGGCGGGGAGAGGGTGGGTGGAATGGAGGAGAGCACGGGCACGGGCAAGGGCAAGGGCACGGGGGATGTGCTGCTTGTCGAGTTGTCAATGTCCTGCTTCTGCTGCATGAACGGATCCTGGATCACGGTGACGAGCCCCAGGCGCCCCGGATTAGTGCCCCAGTTGATGCCCCGACCGCTGGAGCTGTTGCCGGAAGTGCTGGTGCTGCCGTCACGCGGAGAAGACACGTCCTCTTGGAGCTGCTAGGGATGTGAAAGGCAATCGTTAGCCTGACTGGAGAAAGAAGGAAGAAAGAAACACGGACCTCGATGAACCCGGGCTCAAACTCACTCAGGCCCGTAGTTCCCTCGTACCCCATTCCCTCAGTCGTCACGAGGTGCACCCGCTCTTCCTCGCGTCGTTGTCCCTGCTGGTGCTGGGGCGGAGCATACATTGAACTTGGAGACATTCCCGCATCGGACCATTCCCAGTAGTGCGCCCCGTGTCCAGGCGCGTGCGACTCAAATCTTTCCCGGCCTTCTTCCTCATCCTCATCCTCTTCCGCGTGTGCAGGCCACATGAGGTGTGTACCAGGCGCTGGGTAGTCGGAGGGCGTCATGGGGAATGACACCGTGTCGCGTCGCGTGTGCCCGAGGACGTGATGACCTCGAGAATGGGGATGTGATGGGACGTAGTCGTGCCCATGGCTATGCCCATGGGTCGATATCTGATGAGACAAGGGAATCGCGGGGGGTACGCGTGGATCGATGTCCGGAACTGACCCGAGTGACGACATCGGAGGAGGATAAGAAAGACGTGAATTGGGGGCTGGAGCAGAGGAGGAGCGCTTGAACATGTGTGTCAGGGGAAGGGAGGGGAGGGTAGCGAGCGTCCCGGCGCTGCTGCTCCCGCGCGAGCTGCGATCGGGGGTCCTTGAGCGGCGTCGTGTCGGATGAGGCGTGGCACGCGTGACGTGCGGCGACGGGGGTGGATGCACCGTGTCGTCGGGCTCAACAGTGTCTGGGGACGAGCGGACAGACGCGCGGGTAATGGAAGGGGAGCGCGATGCGGAAGGGGACGGATCTCTTGCCTCCTTCTGCTGCAGCTTCTGCTTCTTTTTCTTCCCTCCTTCAGGCGGCGTCGTCTTCCCCGTGTCCCGCTTCGTGTCCTTCGGTGCCCCTGCCCGCTCCCCGGTGTGCTTCCGCTGTGCCTCCCACTCCATCATCGCGACCTCTAGGTTCTCCCCTGTTTTCCCTTGCCCAATCAAGTCCGCAATCTGCGTACAGCGCGAGTCATCGAGGCTCTCCTCCCGCGTCGCACGAGCCTTCCCTTTCCCTTTATCACGCGCCTTCGGTTTGTCTCCGCCTGGATCACCCTCGTCGTCCTCTTCCGCGGGCGGATGCTTCGTTCGACTTTGCGCGCTCCGCCGTCGTGGGGCCGTCCCATCCTTTACTTTGAGTTTGGCCATCGCGTTCGCACCGGGGCGGAAGCGCCAGTCGGGGTAGCGTCGACGGTGCTCGGCCTGCGCGATGACAGCCTTTGCCTCCCATTCGTCCTTCTCCTCGCGCGGGAGGGCTTTCCAGAGCTTGCCTGGAGAGGAGGGTGCGCGGATAACGCGGGTTAGAGGACAATGGGAACCTACGCGTTTGGAAGACGCACCAATAATCTTGGAAAGCGTGCTGTGGTTGCCCTCCACCTTACCTGGCACTTGCTGGCTGCGAATGAAGGACGAACGAAAGAGGATGAAGGCGTTTGGCGGGCGTGGAATGTACGAGGCGTCGCGTTTCTTGCCATGTGCACGCGTCGTGCTCGCGGGCGGTGGCGCCCAGGCTGTGAGGAGCGCCTCATCAGGCGTGGGCGGTGATGTGGGCGGGCTGGTGCGATATGAGGAAGATGGTTCGGGCGGAAAGTCGCGTGCGCCGGCAGCAGAGGACGAGCCCGCGTCAAAGGAAAGCGGGGTCATGTCGGTTAGAAAAGTGTACGTCATGGGCGGGTTCGGGTTCAGGTTCTCGACAAGCGGGGGCATGTCTGCCTGGGCGTGTTTAGCGCGTGAACGGGCGTGTGCAGGCGGGGCAGCGGGCTCACCGTCGTCGTCGAATGGCTCGGGGAGTGCATTGTGCTCGCGGATGGGGGGCATCGCTGGGAGCTGTCAGGGCCGGTGCAGTAGGTGAACGGGTAAGCGAGACTCACAACCGAGATACACAGGCGCACGTTGGGGAATGGAATCTGAATGCAATACGGGGCCAGAATGGCACAGGCAGCAGCGCATCTGGCACCCGTCGCCTTCTCCTTTATGCGCCAACTAGGCAATTGAACTGGATTCCCACCAGCTCAGGGAAGCCGCAACCCAGCCGCAACGTCTCTGTGCTTCTCAACACGTCCTCGCTACCCTATGCCCGGAAGAATCTCAACATATCCGATTCGACGTGCAAAAGACAATAAGAAAGAATCACTCGGCTGGGGCACGCTCGCAGTTCGTTCGCTGTTATCCGGATTGCGAATAACCTTATCGTGGTCCGTGGGCACTATCTAGCTGA
>JASFDH010000240.1:0-29719 GCA_036937195.1 Nidularia pulvinata | reverse complement strand
TACAGGCACCACTATAAACAAAAATCCTGGGCTATTTTTTGGTGAAGTGGGTCTATCGATTAACAATTAGCTGTAATACAATAATTGGTAGTCGATCTGTTATTCGATTTCTCCGACCAGGATTCGACGAGGACAATCCTCCCATATGAGTTCAAAGAAAACATTAAAAATATCTATATGAGAAAATTCAGTGAACTTAGCTACACATTGAACAATGCAGAGGCTTGCTATACCGTGTGTAGCATCGGCCACAACGCCGAGCATTGGTAATTGACTACTATCTCTCAACGCAATTTGTCATTTGCCCTTCACCATACTAGTCTCATTCGTAAATCCTTACTCTCATGTCCTGACTAACCCATGGCTTTGTTTCTTATTCTATTCTCACCAATTCACTCTCGATTAATAATTAACGATTAATCACTATTCTTCAACACGATTTGTCATCCACCCTGTACCGTATAAATCTCACTCGAAACACCCTGCTGTTTGTACTGATTAAATCACTACTTCAGTTCAGTTCTCATCTTGCTCCTTGACTAGTTCATTCTAAATCGCCTTTCCCCATACCTCCTACACGATGTCCGCATTCTTCCCCTCACTCCCACCGCCCCCCACCAATCTTGCGCGCTATCGGTTACTCTCTCCGACTGCCGGTGTACATGTGTCCCCACTCCAGCTCGGAGCCGGAAGTATAGGCGACAAATGGCACAAAATAGGCATGGGAGCTATGGATAAAGCATCCAGTTTCGAGCTCCTAGATGCGTACTTCGATAAGGGTGGCAATTTTATTGATACTGCTAACCACTAGTAAGCATTTCCGATTGTGTGTAAGAAAATATGTACTAAGATTTTGATACTTGTATAGTCAGGATGAGTCTTCGGAGGAGTTTATCGGAGAATGGGCAGAGAAACGCGGAATCAGGGACCAGTTATTCATCGCCACTAAGGTCTTCCTGCATATTCCGTCATGAAATTCCTCTGTTCAACCGTCCTTCTCTCATCTTTAGTATTCTACCAATTTCAAAGCCCGAGACCCCTCCATAAACCAACAAGTACTGTACGTAGGGAACAGCGCCAAATCCCTGCACGTCTCCCTCTCGGCTTCTCTCCGTAAGCTGCGCACCTCCTACATTGATCTCTTATACGTGCATTGGTGGGACTTTGACACCAGCGTGGAAGAAGTTATGAGGGCATTGCATATAGCTGTGCAGCAGGGGAAGGTGCTTTATCTGGTGCGTACTCCAGCTGGAGGTTTAGATTTTTGATTGACGATGGGTGCAGGGAATTTCGGATACCCCAGCGTGGGTTGTTTCTAAGGCGAACCAGTACGCACGTGATCATGGGTTGACCCCATTCTCAGTGTATCAAGGATCATGGAACGTCATGGAGCGGTCGTTCGAGCGCGAGATCATACCGATGACCCGATCTGAGGGTACATGTTTTCCATTTACATATTTCAAGAAGACAGTTATGAATGAAATAATCTTGACATATAGGAATGGCGTTGGCCCCGTGGAACGTCCTAGGCCGGGGTAAGTTCCGTACGGATGCCGAGGAAGAACGTCGCCGGACGACTGGTGAGAACGGACGTACTATCTCCGGACCATGGGAGAGGACTGAGTTGGAAAGGAGTGTCTCGCTGGCTTTGGAAAAAGTAGCAGGAGAGGTGGGAGCAAAGCATATCACTTCTGGTGCGTTACTTTTTTCTCTATTCCACGTTACACATATTTCCCTCCTCTACGTTACTCACTTCTCTGTTCCATTCATATGCGACAATTGAACGATGACACGTTTTCTTTCAGTCGCCATTGCCTACGTAATGCACAAAACCCCTTTTGTCTTCCCCATCATCGGTGGGCGGAAAGTCGAACAATTAGAAGCTAATATAGAAGGTTTGGAAATTACACTGAGCAACGAGCAGATGAAGTACCTGGAGAGCATTGTCCCGTTGGATCTTGGGTTCCCAGGTACGATGATCGTAAGTAACTTCTCAGCAACATATATACCGTAACGTGAATAGCTGATATTGTTGTTGCGGTGTAATTTTCCAGGGAACAGGAACGGAATATAATATAATGCTGAAATCCTCCGCGCACATAGATAGGCAGCCACTGCTGGAACCTATAAAACGCGGGGGTCATTAGGCTAACTATACCATCATGCTTCGCGCCTTCTAATGCGAGGTATTACTTGCGGTCGCTGTATTTATACTAGTTAATAATCACTTGCTTTGAGTGAATCGAACAAGATAGAAGATGAGTAGACCATGCAGGTAAAATTTTCGCCTCACTGGTTGAGGTGCTTCAAATTGATGAAAAGGTCTTGAAGAGGCGGATGAGTAGTGACCATGTTCGAGATCGCGTCGAGGTTGTGTGTTAGCGACGAGGACGTCGCGGGGGAGATCGAGGTCGGTAAGCTTTATAGACAACTATTGGACGGGCATAGGAAAATTGTGCGTGGCAGGTGTGCATTGGTGTGTATTGGCGTGCCATGGCGGACCGATCTGTATCGAATTTTTAAGCATGGCGTGCAGAGATGTACGCCATTTATATCGGGGAATATGTGTGGAAATATTTATCCATGCTTCAATACGTTTTCCCAACATATTCCCCCTGTAAAATAGCGAGATGTCAGTAATTTTCGGAGCGCGATGTGAACCACAAAGCTTCAAAAACATTATGGTTGAAATTTACCATATTTATAATATGTCAATATGTCAAAAAAAAAGCTACACCACACTAATGGATCCTACACAATTTGATATTAATTTTGAAATGTATATGATATGTACACTAGTGAGAATAGCGTGGTAAGGCTTGAAATAGTGTATCAATGTTGAAATAACACGGCTGAAACCGCTATTTAGGTGACAACCGAGTAAAGAACTACAAGTGAAATACTCAACATTATATGTAAAATACGTAGCCATTGTGTACAGAATACAGAAAACCAATGAAGTATAATACGGAAAGCAGTGTCCGTTCACATACTAATACGACCTGTAACGGTCCGACGTCAGCCGGACTTCCAGTGGAGCAGGCGTCAAGCTCGTATTTCCAACAGTCAATTCACCATTTAGCGTGCCAAGGCCTGCGTTGGTGTTCACATTGGTATGTGTGTTGGTGCATGGCGTGCATTGGCGTGCATTGGCGTGCCGAGGCATGCACGGGCGTGATGAGCGTGAACTTCAAAAAAGGGTCTGGATCCGATTAGGAACCTTGTGGCTGCGACGATCACCTGTTGTACATACTATATTTACTGCGGTAGATGAATTGTGATAATCAGATCAATCCCTTCTCTATTCTTCACCGCAGCCTCAACGATGTCTTCCTCCTCGAAAGTAGGTGGAAGAAATATTCCTAATACCGGACACAATAAGAACAGGCCTCCAAAAAGCATGGCTGAGGATGCCACCGGTATTTTCTGCTTATTAAATTCGAACAATTGACGAAAATTAATCTCATATAACTAGGCGATCGTGTGTTGTCAATTCGAGAATCACCTGCGTTGAATATGGTTCACACATTCATCCAAGACAACTCGGATTCGATCTCTGCACTAGGAAAAGCCGCATCCGTGTCCATTTCTTCACAGACCTTCCAAGATGCGATTGATAGCTTTACGGAGTCTGCCAAAATTGGTATTGGGGTATTGGAGGATCTTGCTGAAATCCATCCATTTATCGCTGGTGAGACGATATCTTATATTTCTTATATAAACGGGGTATTTGATGTGACAGTAAATAGCCCCAGTTTTAGCATTTAAACTTGTTATTGTCCTGGATCTCAAGCGCCGAGAAAATAACGCAAAGGTGATGGCTATCAAAGTACAGATGCAGAGTATGATGTCTACGCTGTTTCAGTAAGTAAATGTCGCCATAGTTGAGCTATATATTTGCTTATCCTCTCTCAAAGACTCCGGAACATTAAAGATCCCAATGACATTGGACCAGATGGTCTTGCGATTCACGGTCGTCTCCGAGGATTGATGCAGGAGATTGCTGATTATATCAAGCAATGTGCCTCGGCGTGTGATTTATATATGAAGAAGAGCTTGATAAGTACACATTGCTTTCTGTGGTAGTTTGCTCTCTCTCTCATTATCAAAATACAGGAAAGTACTTGAAATCGCCTGTATATGAGTCTCGCTTAGCCGGATATGCCAGCCGCTTCGTTGAATATCAATCCCAGATTGAGCATGCATTAGCGATTCACACCACTGTTGGTATCGAGACCGCAAACGAGAAACTAGATCAACAAGGAAGCCGGCTTGAAGAGATACAAGAGCAGATGAAAGAGCTATTTGTTCGTCTCGATACTCCACGAGAGAAAGAGATCCGCGATATTATTACCTCCAACGGTGGCGCGAAAGCTAGCATAATCAACGACGAAGTGCTCCAGACTCTTATAGATAAGGCGGGGGAGGACTTATCCGCCAACGTCGCGGGTAGAATCGGTGTCGACTTGCAGGAAATCCGACAGAGCTTTCTCGATGAACTGTCAGAGGATGTGGACAAAGCCTTGCAACAGAATTTGGCGCTGTTCGGGGGGAAACTAGATATCCAGAAAAGGGAGATCGACGATGCCATCAGTCGACAAGGAGATCGGATCATTGCTTTCTTCTCTGGCGGACATGAAAAGATCGTAGACCTCGTGAGTTTTCCTAAATTTTAAAGTCTAGTATAAGATAATTTACAACCTTATTTCACAGCAAATACGTGAGATATGGAAGGAAATGGTATTTATTCCTTATTTTATTTCTCAAATAAATTATTCAGCGGTCAAATAGGGATGGAAGAGCACCGTGAAGGCTCGCCATTTTGTATTGGCCCTAAGGGATTACTTTTTGGATGAACAGTTTATAAGGAAGGGTCACGAAAGCGTGAAGGTCTCCAGTAGTCCTCCTTCTATGCAGTTTCTTTCTCCCCCGGTCACATCACCTCCTAGAGAAGTTTCTGAATACGACTTCTCCCAGTCCCACGCTCCACATAACATTAATGATGAGTGGGCTAAGGCCTACGTGAATGTGTCATATCTGCAGCCAATTTCCGAAGCAATCGACGACGATGGTTCGGGGTTCATCAATATCAAAGAGGTCAACGATTTCACCACAACACGTCCCGGGGGGTGGACGTACGTTTAATCCTCACTGAACTCAGAATTCTTCAGACTAATGGATATGTCGAATGCAGAGTCCTTCAGTGGCTGGCTTATTGGGCAGCAGGTGAGTTTTCCTTCAGAAATAATGTATATGGGATACAATCTCAGTGCGATCCACGGCCGTGAAAGGCTGGCATTCTAGCGTATCACATTATAAAACCAAGATATACCGCCTCCTGCGCAAGACTTTTAATATTCTGCAGAAAGTTCGGCCGGACAATCGACGGATGGTTGATGCTCATTTGGACAAGCCTAGATTCTACCGTCTCGAACTCTTGCTGCGTGCGACTAGAACCGTCGAAGATGATGGGACGTACATATCTCCAGAACTCGTCAAACTGCGAGATGAATTTTACTCCATGGAAGAGAAGCGTATTGAACAAAATATGGAATCTGTTTCTTACATTATTGATTCTACAGCTACCGTTTCTCTGTTGACTGGCCCGGGTCGGATTGAGCGGGTATGTTTCATTTCTATCGAATTTCTGAAATATCGCTTACGGCGATCCAACTAAAGTATATTTATCCGCTTATCTATTTGCTGCTCAAGCACCATATGAAGACGATTCAACTTGCTCGCACTCATGTATTACATGTGGACGAATTACAAAGGCACTATGACTCCCTATTTCAAATATTCGCAGCCTTCGATATGCGACTTCAAGATCTCTCAGGTAAGTCCGCTTTACACCTGGCTAATACATAAATTCTAAACCTCTGAAAGCCATCTTCAAGCAAATGCATATCAGGGAAGAAGTACAACTCGAGAATTTTGCGTTCGGGATGGTTTGTTTTATACCATAGATACAACACTTGCTAAAAGCTAATATTATCGTTTTTCTCTCAGTTTAAAACCTCATATGGCAACATTCCCTGGGCAATCGACGGATATACATTCGCATCGGTGTGGGACAATATTCCTATCACAGACGAAGACGACGATGACGTCGAAAACATTCCTGATATTCCGCTCAGTATGCTCAAATATGGAGTACAGGAGCCATTCCATCTTCCCGAACCTACCATATATAATCCAGTTATTCAGCCGGATAAGGGTGATGATATTCTTCAAGGTTCATGGGCTGGTTATTGCATGATGCAAAACGGGGAAGAACGTGTTCCTCACGAGGGCTTATTCCGTCTAACCTTCACCGAATCTGTAAAAGATGATGGCTCTGTATCCGGAAAGGCAGACGGATATATGGGATCGCTGGAGATGATCGGCTTATTAACCACAGCTGAGGACACGAAACCCGAAGTGGACTTTGTAATGACCTATAACGATGGATATTGGATTCGATGCAAAGGCGTTTTGGATACATCTTCGGCAACAATCACTGGGGACTGGTACAGCCGTGACTATATTTCTGATCCAAGACCTTCTCCTGGAAGCGATACTAGTGATCGTCGGGACGGCAGTTTCCAGCTATCACGGACCCCTGCTACTGTTGTGAGATTCAGATATAGCCCAGAGGCTTTTACTGAGAGTCCTGCTCGGGCGCGTTGGTCATTTGCGTGTGCCGCGGTTCTTTACGAGGTCCAGCGAGAACGATTAACCAAAGACTTTGTTATTACTCGTCTACGTGATGGCCGGAGATTCAAGGAATTGTCCATCAAGCGTCTAATTGAATACAGTAACTATACTCGACGGACTGAATTTACTTTAGACGAACGGGTGGAGCTGAGGACCCTCGAAAATACAATGTGTCCGACAGTTGACCAGTTCTATTACTCAATCGCACGATTTGTGTGGACCAGGATAACGTATCATTTGTGAGTCTGTTGTATCGACCTACCACTCACGGCAAGTTACTCATTGCTTTATCTAGTGGAGTTACATGCGATGGGGTGGCGTGCGGCGGCAGCAGGAGGATTGTCCAATCTAGGTCCTTATGCATCGTTTGCATTGACAAGTCGCTCGTCGATAGCCTCGACTTCTGCATCAACTGCAAGGATGAAGATTTACCGGGCCATGCGACTCACACATCATCGCATAGTCTCATCCGTGGAGACCGATATATGCACGATTACCAGAGAGCCTCGATGATACCTAAGGCCAGAGCAACCTCTGATCGCCTAAAGACTTCGTTCAGAAACCGGTCTCTTAAAGGAGATGAGAGTACCGATACCTCCAAGGGGGTAGACGCTCACGAACGCATTCACGAAATGCCCATGGTTTGCTCTCTTTGCAAAAAAGAAATTTCGCTGCCTTGTTGGGTTTGTCTCGAATGTCGTACGTGCTCGCTCTTTTTTATTAATTCGCTGTCCTCATTGAGCAACTCATCCTCAGCGGGAGATGCACTCGTCTGCGATGATTGCGACAAAGAGTATCAGCTTCCTCCTTTGCCTGAGAAAATGGTCACTACGCCCGCATCAATGGTTCATGTTATGCTAAGAATTAAAGATGATAAACCCGTCGAAATCCCCGAGGACGACCAATTGGCGCGTGTGGAGAGAAGACTCACTGGAGTCACGACTGACGTGGAACAACGTCTCGACAGTTTGGAGGAGCAGATCATGAATCGTACCATAGCTCTGGAGAGCACGCTTAAAGAGCACATTCATGGGCTGGATTACAAGTCAGAGGTAGATTCGCGATTCGCCCTCGTCGAGCATAAGCTGGAGAAACATTTCGGAGCTATGGAAGATAAAGTCGAGAAACGGCTGAGTGCGTTGGAAGCTCGTTTTTCCTCTTTAGAAAATATGCTTCAACAGGTCCTTGGAAACATATCTCATGTTGCGAGTTCAAAGTAATAATAGTGGCCGTACAGTGATTGTGTACGCAGGTCCGTGGGCACCTTGATGTAATTTGCTCCCGGAATGAGTAATTATATAAAGCCTCAAGGTTACAGCAGTACATACTGGATCCTCCTCATCTGATAATTTCCAGTAAAGATTTTACTATCAACGATCGCTGGGGAATGTGAGCTTTGGTCATGATCATTGTTTCGGAGAAGCAAAGCATTGCCTAGTGTAATATCCAAGCCTCAACTACATTTTCCACTTACTACATCTATCGTCGAATCCACAGTGGCTGATAAGAAATTTGGATGGAGGTCGGTTAACCTATAGCGAATGCGTACGTGTCCATGATGAAATCTGCTACTAGCGAGCATTGGTTCTGATCAATAACAGAATATTGCCTAATGTAATGGCCCCACAGGCGTGCGTGGTGCACAGCCTATCTCTATCGTTGCACACCACCGTGACCTGTACGGATTTGGATAGGGGGATGGTGGAGTAGAAGGGGCGTTAGGCTACACTTCAACAGTGCTGGGAGGCAATGAAGTTGAGTAACGTGGTTGTAGACGCTGACAGCAGCGGGAAGGAAAGTGAGCTGAGGGTCGTCGACGGTGACGACAATGACGACGATGGTAACAGTGTACGTGGTTGGCGAAGCTTGGCAGAAAGTTAACCAGCCCGGGCAGCGCGCACTGCTTACAGAAGAATGCCATAGGCGCTTAGCGATGCGGCATCGCCTCCTCAGGCGCTTAGCGCTTAGTCCCAAGGCACCGCCTTGAGGTGCGCTTCGACAGGCACTGCTTGTCACTTCTTTTCCCACCCACAAATTCTATCTCGGCTTCGGCTTCATGCTCCTGATCTCCAGAACCATGTCTGCTTGACCTTCTCCGTCTCAATACCTGATATCCTATACATCCCTACTACTACTATTAGCTAACGAAACACTAAAACACATTCCTTGGGCGAGATGGCAGACTCCCAGGAGCCTGAGTGCGTCGAATTCTTTGTTTTCCTCTTCAACTGTACTTAGTAATGCTGCGCACAGACCATGGAACATCACCAGTGCGCCCCTTTCCCCTACCTTCTCTGTACATGTACCCAAGCGCTAACACGATTCACCGCGCACAGTCGTCCGCGCGCATGGCCTCCGCCTGATGCGCCCTGAAAAGTCCTGGCGACCCATCGTCACGCTCGAAGTGGACCGACACCATGCACACGAGACGGTCCTCGGCGTCGATGGACAGAATCCCAATTTAAAGGAGGCATTTTGCTTGTGAGTCTCCATATTTCCTTGATTGTCTATGTTCGTTTTGGGACTATTATGGGTGTGACTTCTGCCTGCCCCCGCGAGAGTGGACTCCCGAAAGTGTTGTGTGGCTTGGTCTTGTTGCGCGGGATTAGGTGCCTCTGCCTTGCGCGGTCGGTCTCATCTGTACCTACTTAGATGAGCATATTGACCTCTCCCGTGGACGAGACGGCAACCTTTCCAAGGACAGACTGGTGGCTTCCGCGGGCGAGGGGGTACGCTCCCGGTTTGAGATTCTCTGTTTCGAGTTTCAACAGCATACCGCTATGAGGAGAGTCTAGCACACTCTCGTATACGAGCTTGTGGCTTCCCCCGCCGTAATCACGCGTAAAGAGCACCCTGTCCCATCTCTTGGACGAATCAAATCCGTGCTTCTATTGGACTAACTCGCGCTGCACATATGTTGAATAATACCGGGCCATAGTCCAACCATGCCTTCCCCTCTGTACATCCTTCTTGTCCTCTTTCACTCTCCCTTATACGCGCTTATTAACTCTCTCCGTCCTGCAGACACGCACCCACCCCGACTACCCACCTCGAGCTCAAAGTGTGGCACCGCGCGCAGAGCAAGAAGAAGGGGAAGAAGCGCAGCCTTGTGGGCTGTGCGACGCACTCCCTGGGGGAGCTGGCGAAGCGGGCTGAGGGCGGAGGACGTGAGTGATTTCGTGCTCTTTTGTTAGGATTTTTTTTTTCTTCGTTTGCATTGGGGCTGGTTTTGGTATCGGCGTTGATGGCGAGGTCTACAACGGCGATGCTGCTGCCGCACGCGATGGCGTTGGCGATACCCTTCTGCTTTCGTACTTTCTGAGTGACTTGTGTCATTCCTGTTCTTTCTTGCTTGCTTTTGTTCTTCTGGCTGTAGGTTCTTTCTTTTGGCCTCATTTTCGTACTTCCAGTGTGCCTTCCACAGTTCACGTCCTTCTTCGGCCCTTTATGCGCCCTTCATCTTCTACTCTGTCTGGTTCTTTGCAGTCGTGTTATTTACTTTCGTTCTGCGCTTTATTCCTGTTGTCTCCTCCACTCCTTGTCAAACCCCTTCCACGTTACAGTCTTCCTTTACATCCATACCCTTCCCGTTTCCCTCTTATGCTCCGTCCATCGATCCTTCGTGTCCATTCATTCCCTTAACTATCTATCTACCTACCCTGCGATTGTCCTTTATTACCCTCCGCCTCCTCTAGTCAACCATCCCCATCGCCTTACCATCCCGCTTTGTGTTCCATACTGCAGTGCCGTTCTTTTCTCCATGTTCCCCCTTTCCCACCACCCTTTTCCAGTTCGCTTACGTGGCCCCTCCCTTTCACGTTCACATTTCATGTTCTGCTCACGTTCTTCTCCTCGTTCATTAGTGTACCTTCTCCTTCCAACCCCTCCTCTTCCAACCTTTCCTGCCCTCCTTCCGATCTTTCTGTCTCACCGTATCCCCTCTCCTCTCTTCCTTTGCACTCTCCACAGATTGCTTTGCTTCGGCTTCATCTTCTTGCTGCTCGCCTCCTTTACTTTCTTTGTATTCCTCCCTTAATGGCCTTAAGCTCGATTTCCTGCTTGATTCCCTTCAATTTTGCCACTGGTGTTACAAGCTTAACTGCGCCTTCTTCTCGCCCATGTCGTGTTACCACTTTCGTACTAGTCCACTCGTTGATGGAAAGGGCGATCGTTGGACATTATTACGATGGAAGGAATGTCAGCTAGATGGAGGAGCGTGCGCACAGTGCTGATTCCCTGTCATTGCACACATCAGTTTACATTACATTTTCCTTTTACTTTATATTTCCTCTCTTGTCTCTTGTCTCGTTTCCTTCAGATCCCTTTTCATTTCCCTTTCTCCTTCCTTCCTTTCTCGCTTTCTTCTCTTGCTTCTTTCACTGTTCTTTCTTCTTTACCCCTTCTCTGACTCTTCCTCCAGTCACGCACCATGCTGAACCCTCCTCAATCCATGTAGGTATTGAGCTGCGGCTTACCTGCCAGTCTACGACCAACGTCAAGCATAAACGCAAGTCGGCACCCTCCAGCCGCGGAGGCAAACCGCAGAACGGCGCCTCAATTGTGTTGCGCCTACGCGCACCCACGCAGATAGAGGGGATGACAGGCCCTCCACTAGCGTTTGCGGACTCGGGGTATGTTTCGGGGTCATGTGTCTGTGAGTGTTATCACATTTGTTTACACTTCTGGATGATGCGGATGCTGATGTGTTCGACAGCTGCTGGAGACTCTGAAATGCGAACTCAGTCAATGTCGCGGGGATCATCGGTCACCTCTTCTTCCTCTTCTGAGGATGAGGAGGTGTGCCCCCCGGAACCGACGGACCAGAGGCCCATACAACTCCTTCGCCGGCGTAGGCCAAAGCCGAAGAAAGTTAAACCCTTCAAGGTCGACTCTGACTGCGGGGAAAGCTCCTCCTCAGGATCAGAGTCATATTGGGACGATGGGCAAGAGGATGAGAAGAAGCCCCTCATCGACGACTCAGCCCCCTACCCCTACCCCCAGGACGACGACGAAGATGACGGGTACTGCTCCGGCTCCGTTGCCCTCAACCACACACGCACCTCTGCGCGGGGCTGGCTTGCGTTCTCCCTCCTCCCCTCTTATGCGGAGACGATCAAGCTCGACCCGCCTTCACGTATGTCCCGTTTCGAGCGCGCAGTTGCGGCTGTGACGGTGTACGAGGAACTCAAGGAGGCGTGTTTGGACTCGCATTTTGAGAGAGTCTTTGGGCGGGTGGTGGTGGAGTGGACGTATGTGGGTGGGTTATTAGTCGCGTTGGCTGCGTGAGTAGTTTCTATCGTTGGATTGATTTCCTTGAAGAATTCTTGGTTGACATGGCTGTGTGGGCAGCGTGGACACGGCGGTGTTTTCGATCTCGCCAGGTTCAATCTTTGAGGTGAGCCCAATGGCGAGGGACGCCATCGCGGCCAGCAGTGTCGCGTCTGGGCTTGGCATCGCATGCGATGCCTGGTTCCTCTTTCGCTATGGCTGGGTCGACATGAAGACTTTCATCGTGAGTTCTTATTCTTCCCACAGGTGAGCTTATTCTAACCCACTTCTCCTACCTACAGACCCGAGCACAGGACGTCTTCTCTACCTACCTCTTCTTCTCCCTTTCCTCACGAGTCCCGGCTCTCTGCATGCTTATCTCAGCGACGGCCCTCATGGGTTTTCTCGCTATCGTCGCGTACACCGCATTCCCTGCGGGGGTCCTCGCAGTGTGTTTTCTTGTCGGTGTAGTGATGAGCCTGCAGTTCTTGGCATATGGCGTGGTGAAGGCCGTAGAGGGTGGCCGGAGGTGCGTGGAGGGCGGGAAGAAGGGAGTCAGGGTAGTTGCGAGGCGATTGACTGGAGGCGGTTGATGGGTGGGGGGGGGGGGGGGAGGAGGGGCTGATCTGTGGTCAATGTCGCAGGCAAACCCTGGGCTGACCCTTTTAAATCTACAGTGACTACACGTCGCACTGTTCTGACTGATTCTGCTGCTCAGAGCCTCTCGCTGGCGGTCATCCGCCGATTTTGGTAGGACTGTTCCATTCTTTTTATTCCTTTGTATTATCGAATGTGCTATCTTATACCTTACTTGTACACTCTGTAGATATAAACCCTATATGTATATTCCTCTATCGCGCGCAAATTTTCTCTCTGTCTAGCCCGATCTCCCTCTCACTGCTAATGCACCATCTGCCCGCATTGATGGTTGCATGGCTGTTCAGGTACTGGTGTTGGAAATCTATGGAGGAGACAATTGCCAACGAAGTGTGTGGTACAGCTCATCGAGGCCTGCACCAGAAGTACGAAGGTTCGCAGAGCACGTACGCTAGACCTATATCTTCGACTTACGCCCCATGGTGACTCTCTTAAGAAATGACATACAGCTTTGGCATCGATAGACCGACGGAGGCATCGCCTGGCGGGAGTGACGATAAACACCTGTTAACAGGCTACCTATGAAGAGGTGCAGGCTGAGTAAGCTACTATCAGAAGGGATGCATACCACAAGTTGGACGTGGTGAATGTAGCATTTTCTCTGAAGGGGGTGTTTCGAAGGCGAGGACTGGTAGATAGGTGTATCTATGGGAGACGGAGTGTAGTGTATGCTTGCTCAACTACACCAACGCCTTTTAGCTAGCCAGTAACGGAGGAAGAGAGTTAACGAAGCTATTGCACGGATGGTGACAGACCTTCATCAGGGGATGGAATTGGCCGGGTGCTATGACCGATCCCCATTCTTATTGGAGAAGAGGGATGGTCGGGATGTCATTGTTGTGTGTCCCAGAGGGCGTGCAAGAGATCTTGGGAACGTGCATAGTATAATTAGTGTGTATTGCTCAGTTGAACTGCAATGAAATTATTCACCTTCAGTTAGAAGACTGACACCCACCGTTATGGTGCTCGCTAAGACATTCACTGCTGCTTTCTGGGTCGTCGGTCTTACTTCAGCTGCACCTGCAGGGAATTTGCTTTCGGGCCTTCACGATTTGCAGCATATGTTGTCGCAATTGTTGTTTGAAAGGACCGGGAATTCTCCCTCGCTCGCATTCTTGAGTATTGTGATTGGAAACTGAGCATTGCGTGACAGTGGCCTTGTAGATTAGAGCGTAAGATGATTGATGATGAACAGCGCTTGGTAGCAGATTTCTCACCGAACTTTTTATATCCGTAAGTAGCCTAGAGGACATCTGATTGAAGGGAGGTGCGGGTACGGTAGCATCTCCGAGTATAAGATGGGAGCGAGGTCTACACAGGGCACTAGGTTGCATTAGCGAAAGAGGTGTAAAATTGAATAGGTCGTCATACCGTTATTGATCAATAAAGATGTGGGGGGGGGGGGGAGGAAAGAGGAAAGAGGAAAGAGGAAAGAGGAAAGAGGAAAGAGGAAAGAGGAAAGAGGAAAGAGGAAAGAGGAAAGAGGAAAGAGGAAAGAGGAAAGAGGAAAGAGGAAAGAGGAAAGAGGAAAGAGGAAAGAGGAAAGAGGAAAGAGGAAAGAGGAAAGAGAAGAAGGTGTGAAGGAGGTGGCTGAACATGATGAGCCTGACTAGCTTCGATTTCGGTTCGTGTTGCATGTATCAAGGGATTGCAGCGTCAACGTGTGCTTGTCTCCGGCGGCAGTTGTCCTGTGTGACATCCATCAGGAAAACAAGGAAAAATGGGTCTAGGTTTATCAAAGGTTTATATAGGCAGATATACCTTTAGCTGAAAAATAATTGGTACCATAAGTACATTTATTACACATCAATATTTAATGCAATATCTGACACAGTACTGTTTGTGAAATTTGGAAGGAGAGTAAGTATTTTTTAAAAGTTCAGAGGTCGGAAATTTTGACTTTATGACAATTGTAATCAGTTTTGCAATGATTGTAAAGTATTATAATGCTTTATCAAATTCCCTCCCACACCAGAACAATATGCCTTTTTTCAATGGTAGCAGGTATTAGTAGGTTTATGCACACACTTTTTTATGTAAATTACTGAAATTTTCACTTTCATTTCACTTAACAATTGATAGTATTAGATTTCTTAATTATTCACTCAAGTTGCATTGTTCTCTCATATGACTTAATTTACTCACAACTCACACTATATCCTGAGTGGGAAGCACAAGCATGCAAACCAACTTTTGAATATTGCTCAGCCCATGGTTGGGGAATCATGCTTTTATTTGGCATTTATTGTAAGTCTTTGGAGTACTGAACAAACATGAAATGGCCTTGGAGTAAAATCCCATTATTGTGAAGAATTATACAAATGGATTATGTTTACAAAATGTAGTAAGATGCTACAGTTCAGATAAAAATAAGGTAATGCTATATCAAAGTCTTGAAATAAAGGCTATATGGAGATTATAGGTAGCAACTTTTCAATGCCTTATATAAGATTACAAGGCCTTATCAGTAATATCACACTTTTAGCTGAGTTTCAACTCTTTCTAGAAATATCTTTTACATTAAATTTTCCTGATTGTCATGGCCAATTTCAAAACAATTATTGTTACAGCAGTTAAGCCTTTGTTATAGGTTCAAAGTAAAGTTTGTCAGTTCTAGAGTCAGAGTTCAGTATAACAGTAGTGAGACCATGTGTTATGTTCTTTGGGTTCAATGTAAGACACACTTCTTGCTGTACAAGACAGCTGTCAAGTCACTAAGTCACTTTCTAAGAGGAGCTCAGGTTTGATGAGCCTCTAGACTGAGTCTAAGAGGTTTGAGTTGGTTCTGAGTTCAAGGGACTTGAGTAAAGATATCACAAAGGCTATATTTGCCTAGGTCAAGCTAAGGAGCAAGGCCAAAGTATAGAGGGATACTTATAGTAATCTAGGATGGTCTGTGCATGATGTACAAAGTATAGCTATTGTTACTGTTGGCCAGTTCAAATATAGCTACTCATGTGATAACTGTTCTTAAATAAGAAAAAGGACATTGCATAGCAGGTTACTCATAAAAAAAATTTGTAACAATTATTGACATGATTTGTCAACAGCTGCAAGAGATGATCCTCATGTGCACAAATCCTCACTGAATATCATTGACAAGAAATCATCACAAATGCTATGATAAAGGATCTTTTGCATACCAAACATGGAATCAAGATGAGGTAAACTTTTCACACTCACAGAATATCCATGATGACTGAGATTCTATACAGTGAAAAGCTAATTGGTCATGTTCAGAAAGAATTTGGCCTGAGTGCAAGTGGTGTAACTATGCAGTCATTACCAGAGACAGTCAAGCAACAGTTGGTCCTTGACCAACTTTCAAATCATCTGCTCAGTAGACAAGGCCCTAGTACCATCCAAGAAGGTATCATTCATGAAACTGGTATCCACTTGACTTGGTATGTAATCATGGGTAGTTTTATCAGTGAATGGCTCTGAAGTTCATTATTCATTTTGACAGTGACTATGTCAGAGATGAAATGCAAGTCCATGACCCAGATGGTTTTCAACTGTGGCATCCTACAGCAAAGAAAGTTCATTGAGTGCCCTTGGATGCAATAGGGCCTAATCACAAATGGAGTGCAGATGGACATAACAAACTGAACACCATTGGTTTTCCTATTTGGAGGGTTTGTGACAAATGGTCAGGCAAATGGTTGGGTCTTTGGGTCATTCCAAATGATTGCCTGAAGAGTGCTATTGTATATCTTTACTTGAGCCTTGTTTATATGCTAGGAGTTAAATCTCCAGGTTGCTGCAAATTATGATAATTACATACTGATTTCCAACAAGGATCTCAATTCAAAGCTCCACAGATTGTGGAAGCAAAACCATTGCCATGTTTGGGTTGGCTGTAGCACTTTGGTATTATTCATAAATTCATAAATTCATATCATTCAAGTTTGGACAGCATTTGATAATAAACAAAGAATTTTTCTCTGATCTTCCATTGGATGAGCTCCCAGCTCACAAATTTCTTTGCAGCCTTCACAAAATCACAATTGATTGAGGTTGATTCCAATTAAGGATGCAGTTGGGGGACAACATAAAGTTTTTCTATAATACCAGAAAATATTTATACAATGAACATGATCCAGTGCACCAGTATGTCTATATTCATTTACTTTTCATTTTATTTAATTGAAGCTGATACATTTCCAGCATATAAGTGGGCTTCATCAATGGCTTTGGCTGAAGTTTATTCAACAAGAGCTTAATAGCTTGTGTGACCAACTAAACAACCATGCCACTCAATTTGATCAGCAGAAGCTGCTGCCTTCTGGTATTGCTCCTAACATTGCCTACACACTTTATGAGCAATATGGTGCTCAAAACTGTCTTCAGCCTGTGAATTGAGACATCATGCACTCAATTATGGATGTAATTGGTGAATCAGAGATAATGTTTGCCATGCCAGAGTATAAAGCAAGGGCAGAGGTGGTATTTTCAACATTAGGCATTGAGAAACTGACAAAAATGAACATCTGAAACATATTTACAACAATGTTATCACTCATGTATCATTAAGTTCTACTCAATCTGACTGGTCTCAATTAAAGAAACCAAGTAGTGATGTAACAGTTATTCTGAAAAATATATACAGAAGTAATCCTAAGTATTGTCATATCCCTATATGATGCAGTGCACACCATCTCTGGACTGCTTACAATCAATCTTGATGCTTTCCTGACTTCATGCTCATCTCTGGGTTTACTCAGGTTTACTCCAGTCTGTTTCCATTTTTGTACTCACTTTGTTTCAGCCACATATGCTATACTTTTTGTAGTATATCTCTTCATGTTAACCTTCAATTCATATTCCTTAGTCTTTGTCATATGCTCTCTTTCTCATAACCCACTTACTTCTCCACTGCACTAGTATGATTTTAGTGCTTTGCATATCTACTCTGGTTTCTTAGATTTTTAGTATTTAAGCACTTTGAATGTATTGTAGTACTTCAGTTTGTTAATTATATTCATCTCTCCACTTCTACTCAGTGGTTAAAGCCACCTCTGAATCATCCTCACTTGTCTCTACTTGAAAATCTCCTTTCATCATTGTACTTTGCACTCAACAAGATCTCCAGTCTCCAGAGACCTCTGCTGACCAAATCTCCAGTCAGGAAGTTGAGTATTGATTTTCCTCACCCCTGTATCAATTCACTCATCATCATCTGCAAATTAGGTGTTAGGAACAAAGGAGGTGCAGCACATAAGCTGAAGCTGTCACCCATCTTGAACCTCTTTCCTTGGTAGTGCCTGAACATGTTTTCAGGAGTTATATCCAGAGTCTCTGGTATCCCTCCCTGGCCCTACCAAGTTATTCTATCTGCTTGGAACCCCTAGGTTATACCCTGGAAACAAGTTCATGACAAGTATCAAGAACTAGTTGGTCACATAGCTGATCAATAGTAAGATTATCATATTTCTTGCAAGACTCAAAAGCTTGAGCAGAAGATGAAGGACTGCTGAAATATTGAGGAGGGTTATAGGAATCAAAATATATGAGATCTCCAAGGTGGAGCATTGCACAGCATGCATTGCACTGTTGCTTCTCAATGAAAATCTGAATTTGTTTTGGTCCATGGTCCCAATGTCCTGATATTCCTGCTCTGAAATATAAAGATATGAATAATGCTTGAAATGCAATCCCTGAAAGGCAAGAATATATCAAAGAGTGTGACATGCTGATTCAGAAATGTCCCAGCATATATAAGTCCTAAATAAATCAAAAATATACTTGTAAGCATGCATTATATAGTAGCAGCAGCTGAATATACTTTGAACATCAGAAAGAAGAATATCTCCATGGCTATCAGCTAGAATAGCATGGATAAGAGCATCAATGACAGAGCCCATACCATCACAATGATTAATAATGTCCTCATTTCCACAAAATTTGATTTCACAATGTTGATGATGTCCTATTGGTAAGAGAGGAGCAGCAAGGAAGTGGTCATATATCAGACTGGCATCTGGGGCAGCTTCACTGGCCTTCTTGAGAGCTACAATCAGCTTTTCAACAAAGGTTTCATCTATGTTCCAGTTGACATCTGACATTATAATAAGCAATATATTATTAGAGTATTATAAGTCTTCAGTATAACTTACCTGGAAGTAGGCAGGTAACACCTGCTTGGTATGCTCAAGCATAAAATGTTGAATGAAAATATTGCATTAGATGTAATATCTTCAGTTCAGAAATCAAGTCAGCCTCATGTGATAATGAGATTGAGTTAAAGGTTGAGTGCTGAAATATAGCATAATCTGTGCTTTTAAAAACACCCTGAAGAATAATTCAGCACTCAGCATGAATTAAAATCAAGCAAGACTAAACCTTGACAGCAAATTTACTCAAAATCTTTGCCAGATAGCCACCTTGAGGCTTGCCATCCTTTTTGAACTGCTGACAACCATGAGAAAATTTGAATGTCTCAACTGTGATGCTACAAATAAGATTGATTATACCTTCATTGTCCACTTGACAGTCAATCCTGTTAAATTTAAAAGATTTGTATTCAATCTTGGACTGGTTGTTGATGTCTTCAGCATGAATATGGGGCCTATATGCACTTTTGAAGATAGTGGCAAAGGAGGTTGGCTTCAAAATGGCTAAGATTGCTAAGGAGATATGAATCATAGAATGAAGCAAGTAAATACTGCAAACTCAAACTCACTGTTGGTCTACTTCTGACACCTTCATGGTGGTGACACTGCTGGAGCTGATCTTGACTGCTTTTTCTTAATATAATATTTTTTTATTTGTCATCAGAGGCATTGACCTGGGGCTATATGAAATTGTAAGGTTGGTTATGTGATGAGAAAATAAATGACCACTTACTTTCACTTCATTTATGGTCATACAGATTGTCAACTTCAACTCCTTTTCAGCCTTCTCAGGGAGAAGTCTAGCCTGATTGAGCTTAGTGAAGAGATTGTCCAGGGTTCCAAGTAAGTACATCTCATCAATGTCACTATGTTCCTGTGAGTTTTTTGAAATGCTGAAGGACACCTCATTGCTAAAACATAACTTTAGACAATGATTAAAGGTAATGTTAAGGAACACATACTGATCAAAGGAAAGCTCAGGCTTTGAGGGAATCTGACTGTAGCAAAGGAGACCTTTTTCCAGTAATGTATCAATCATCTCCTCAACCAATGTATCTGCCTTGATAGTCTTGAAGATGCTGTTCATCTGGATCTATGAAAAGTGAGCCTTTGTGAGTGTATAAAAAAATCATTAAGTTACATGTTTTGCATTACTACTTTTTGTCAGCCAATACCAAAGGCCACATTCAACATGGATGAAATTGCATTTGTTATGCTCCTGCAGAGTAGTCAACCAATCCTTCAAGCCTTCAAAATGGTGGTGTTTCATTCTCAATGAAGCCTATGTCAAGAAGCATCATCTTCATAATGGCTGGCTGTGGTCCTAATGGCAGAGGTTAAGTTATGTGTCCTGGAATCTTTACAAAGTTAGTATGAGCCAGGCTGAAATTGCAGCTGGAAATAAGATGACATGCCTTTTCATATTAGAATGAGTATACATTTAACTGTCAACAACACTTCAAATAAAACAGCACATACCACTGAGTCCTGCAGTGATGCAAGCATTGCAATGATCATTAGGAAGAAAAGGATAAGTCATGCCACAACCTTCACAGTGTTTAATGTCCTGAAAATCTCAAGTCAATGAAATTGTGTTGATAGCAGAAATAAAAGCAGCTTATGTCTATGGCAGTCCACTCTGCAGCAGCATTTTTGCTCTTTTGGAGACACTTAGAACATTGCTCTACATCAAGATGAGGGTAGAGTTTAGAGCAGCCACTACACTGGGCCATAGTTTCAAAGCATAACAAAGTCAAATGGGGGTCATTGACTCATCAAGGTGAACTTGCCCATCCTTTTATTGACTTCTAAACATTCAGGAGAGTTGCAAAAACAATAAAAAACATGCTTCCACTGCATACCAATCATAAACTGCATATCATGAGGGCTCCACTTGCCACTGGCCAAGACACTATGTTTCAGCAAAAATTCAGCACAAATGCCTATAAACATAAGACAATATCCAGCCAATGCTGCTGAGAGTCCATATTCTCTTTGAAACAATAACAGAAAATATAGAGGAGCATAAAATGTTCACAACAATTTGCTGCTGGTCCAATCCTCAATGCAATGATCCTGAGCAATAATATGCACCATATAGTTGGCATATTATCTTAAATATCATGTTTGTGATGAATTGGTATACTGACAGAGGAAATAAGATTGAAGCAAGAGCTATCCACAGCCATCTACTGTATGTAATCAGGTACTCAAACACCCTGGGTGCTTGGACATTCATTTTTCATTGGGACAAGAAATATACAATAGACTACAATTTTGGTATGTGCAGGTAGCTATTTATGACATCTACACAACTGCACCACTCTAATATTAAAATTGTTGAGTACAGGAGAGAGAAAGTGAGTGGATCACTGTCTGACCAGCCATCAAGGGTTAATTTCTAATTTTAGAAAATACACTGTGCAAGAAATCAGTGTGCTTGAGTTGATGCAGTGTGTATTGTTGGGGGGTAAATGAATCGTGGATTACCATGCCCTATTAGCATACAAATTGGTCTTCAGTAAATCACATTTGGCCATGTGATTTATGTCAATACCCAATACTTTAAAGCCTCTTGTTGCATAAAATACAAATATTGTGACTTTGATAGAATCCTTATTCTCAATTGAAAAGACTTGATCACACCTATCTATTTGAGTTCAAGGGGTTAATCAGGTACCTTTCCACTCACTTTTATGTTTTTGAGATTTTGCAGTGCTGATTTTCTATCACAAGTGGCCATTTTGTTAATCCACAGAAAAAGATTAGGCAGTTTGAAAACAGATTTTAAAAATATATATTGTTAAAAAAGTCGAAAATAAAAAGCAAAAAAATATTTTAGACTGTATTCCCTAAAACCTGCAGAAATTTCTGAGCAGATTCAATTCAAATTGACTATGATACATGCAGATTATACTCTGCAGCCTCAAAATGGGATATTTCCTGTTACCAATCATTGATCTTAAACATAATGAGCTGAAAGACACTAATACAAAATTGTATTAATTCAGGGTGGCTGAGTACCCAGTCAGGGTACAGCAGCATGGCTCTTTAAATCAAAATATTTGTACTGAAGTAACAAGGAAGCAAAAAAATTTCAACCTTTGCAATGAGGTGGTACATATCCAAGAAAGTGTGTTAGAAAAGGATTCAAGGGATTTTGTGAAAAACTGCTTGAGAAATCCTAAAAACAGGCTTAGATGTCTGAGTACCTAATTATGTATAGTAGCAATAGCTGTACATGAAGTGTGATGGGCAGGATGATATTGATTTGTACATGAGAGTGCCATTGAAGGTGAGAATCAGAGAAGATTGATAATGCAAGCATCCATTCAGAATCAGACCCTGAAATATTTGCTTAGTGACACTGGCAAGTGTGTGAAATTCTGATTAATCACTTACATATCAATAAAACAATCATCCATACTCTCACTGGGTCCAGTTTCACTCAAGCTGGAAGCTTGAAGCATCCAGTGGTGAATATTGTAAGGTTCTGTAAAGTATTACACTATAAACATGGTTATATGACAGAGAAGTACCATCTCTAGTGCCACAGGAATGCAATTGAAAGGGTCATTCAGCATTGACATAATGTGCTCATCCAACTTTATATAGATTCAAACATTCCATTGCATTGAGACAGTCATACACTACCAAAATCAAAGCTGGCCAGGCTTGCCAACTGTACACATTGGTGGCTGCAATAAATAAAGGTCCTCTAATTTTGATCCCATCTTGAGAATCAACACAAAATCAGATGAGCATAATATTGAACAGCATAGTTTTTGAAATTTGGTACATAAAATTGAGGCCCTCAAAATTTTGGACAATAAGCAACATACCAAAAGCTGCATTTGGATTATCATCTTATCAAAAAATCGGTCATCCTGCTTGACAATTATCAGCAAATCTATTGTTATTATTGTTTAGTTCTCCATCTTTTTAGATGATGTGGTTTTTCAAATGGAGGAGAAATGATAAAAAGATGAGCAAGCAGTTAAAAGCCTTGGTATCTAAGCTACTGAATACTATATTGTACATACACAAAATGAGATACAGTAGATCAAAAGAAAAAGTCTTCAAAAGTAATTGCCCACTCATTACCTACTCATTGCCTGCTCACTGCCTGCTCACTGCCCACTCATCATCCACAATCCAATACACAATCAATAAACCAACATATCAAGAGTAAGAGAAACTCTTGAGGTTTTGCTGCATTAAATATAGGTAAAGGATGGCAGTATAGTGATCCAGAGAGAAACCTTTGAGAAGATAGATATGAGAAAATGATTGTCATTGATGAGCACTCAATACACAATTGCCATGGCACAGTGTTTGGCACAGAGGCAATTGCCAAATAACAACACAATCAAGTAATGCTGAACATATCAGCTGTAATATCTCTATATGGTACAGTGTGTGCCATCTCCAGACCACTCACAATCAATCCCTTGACTTTCCTGATTTCCTGCTCTTCTCCAGGTTTACTCATGTTTATTCAGGTTGATTTCCATTTCTGTACTTACTTTGTTTCAGCCACACACACTATACTTTTTGTAGTATATCTCTTCACATTAACATTAAATTTGTATTTCTTAGCTCTTGTCATATGCTCTCTCTCTCATAACCCACTTACTTCTCCACTGCTCTAATATAATTGTAGTGCTCTGCATATTTACTCTGGTTACTTAGATTTTTTAGTATTTAAGTACCTCAAATGTATTGTAGTACTTCAATTTGTTAATTATTGTGATTAACATCCCTACTAGTCTCTAGCTAGGGGATGAGGTACTGCTAAATCATCCTTGCTCATCTCTACTTATTATTATCCCTCTCATTGTCATACTTTGTGCTCAACAAGATCTCCAGTCAGGAAGTTGAGTATTGATTGTCACTTTACCTGGAACATATCACTCACCATTATTTGTAAATTGGGTGTTAGGAACAAAGAAGGTGTAGCACATAAGCTGAAGCCATTGCCCATCTTGACCTTCTCTCTCTGGTAGTGCTTGAATGTGTTTCCTAGAGGTATTCCTGAAGTCTCTGAAATCCCTTCCTGGTCTCCCCATGCACTCTATCTGTCTGGAACCTCTATGTTGTACACTGGAAATTGAGTTCATGGCACCAGCAGTCCAAATTACTCACACTTACTTCAATATCCACATCCTCAATGCTGCCACTACATAATCTCTTCACCCTCATGTCAAGTGAGTGTTTATTATTTTTGATTATCTCTTGTCAGACAGCAGCTTAAGATATTTGTAGGATTAAAAATGCAGTATTCATTTACAATGAGCACTAAGGGCCTGTTTGGCACCCAGCCTTTGTCAAGGCAATCACAGAGTGGTCTGCCAAATTTGCACCTTCAGAGCATTTCCAGCTCTGAGGTTTACCCTGAAGGTGTGATTCTGGAAGACTGCTCTGTGATTGCTTGATGTAGGCTGGGCACCAAACAGGCCCTAAGGTATTGGGGTGCATGAAGTGGGCAAAGAGCAGGCAGTGAGTGAGCAATGAGTGGGCAATTACTTTTGGGGACATTTTCTTTTGATTTTCTGTATCAAATTTTGGGCATGCACAATATGGCATTCAGTGGCTTACATAGCAAGGCTTTTAACTGTTCACTCATATTTTTATCATTTCTCCTCTATTTGAGAAACCACATCATCTAAAAAGATGGAGAGCTAAACAATAATAACAATAAATTTGCTGATAATTGTCAAGCAGGATGACCAATTTTTTGATAAGATGACAATCCAAATGTGGCCTTTGATATGTTGCTTATTGTCCAAAATTTTGAGGACCTCAATATTATGTACCAAATTTCAGAAATTATGCTGTTCAACATTATGCTCATCCGGTTTTGTGTTGATTCTCAAGATGGGATCAAAATTAGAGGGCCTTTATTTATTGCAGCTACCAATATGTGAGCAAATCTAGGATTGATGTAATTTATGAGCACATGTGGTGTACTGAGGACATTTCACTTTGACAGAGCCTTCCTCCTGGCTCTGTGACTTAGATAAGGAGTCTGGGATAATACAGCCTTCTCATGTACTTAAACATACAAGCTTACAGGCTGCTCTCCTGATACTTGCTATCCAGCTTGTTAGGGGCTGCACCCCCAAATCCCTGCTTCTTCTTTTGCTTGGTCCTGGCTCAATCCTGAGACTTGCAGATGTTGCAACCCCTCCTTTTCTTTTTCTTATACTCAAAATTCAGATGTGTTACATATTAGTAAACAGCAAGGAATAACCACATTGTACTGATATGCCCTAGATGGATGTACACCTGGACACTAAGGAAAAACCCCATCTTAGCATCCAAATCATGGTATTAGGGGAAGCAACTATCTATGACAGGGCAAAATACCATAACAAATCCTGAAGTACAAAGGAAAGCATGTCTACAGTAAGGGCCAGCCAAACACAACAAAATGGAGATCTTGGCAACCATAATTTTTGCTGGAAAACTGATGGTGGATCTGAACTCAGAACTTGAAATGACATCAAAAAACACCCCTCTGAAGTTTTTCCCACAATGTTTAAGGATGGCCAAATTTTTTGGCCATTTCAACACACTTTTTAGGCACTCTCAGGGTCCAAATTGACCTTATACATATGTGCATATGTTGGGTAAGGAATGATACAAATCTAATTCAGTTCAGTACAGCCTTGATTGACATCATTGCCCTTTCTGCGACCACCCAATGTGCTTTTTGGTGTTGAACTGCCCAGGCAGCTGCCTTCCCAGTTAATCCCCTCTGATAGGCACTCATGAATTGCCAAGAGCAACTTATGAACCAGCAAATAACCTCAGGTGGACAGGCATTTAGATACTGATGTGCAAGGTCTTTGGAATCTGAGAAGCTCTTCTTCAGCACCTCCCTGTAGTGATACTTGACCCAACCCCAATACTAATAGCAGTTAGTATAAATTTATGTACCAGTAGTCAATAAAATGAAACAACTTTACCATTTCTATGGGATTGAGCTCACAATGAAACTTGGGCAGGAAAATGCATTCATGACCTGCATCTTTTATCACAGTTTCTAGCATGGATATTTGGTTAGTGAAGTCTTCTTGACAACTTAAAACATGTGCCATGCAACAAGCAGTGTTTTTGAAAGGGCAGATAGGTGAACATTTTGCTTGCATGCTTGAGATGTTGAATCCATGTTCCTCCAGAAGTTCCTTGGGTTCTCCATTAGCCAGTGTCATCTTCTGAACTTTGCCACAATATTCAGGGTATGGGTTCAAGTCAGGAATTATGGTATCCTTTTGTTTGCACTGCTTCCCACCATCAGACTTATTCATTTTGAACACCTTGAGAGCATCAGGAGCAAGTGATGCATGGGCAGATGACTGATTGAAACAATCTGGGTGCTGTTTTTCAAAGACTTTGATTGCATGCTTCACTTGTTCCATAAACTGTATTGTATCCTGATACGCCTTAGGTGGATCTACACCTGAACACTCAAGGAAAACCACATATTAGCATCTGATTTATGAGATTAGTGAAGATAGCTAGCTACAACAGGACAAAATACAATAACAAAGCCCTAATTACAGAAAAATACAGGCTAGCTAAAACGAAGGGAAATGCAGAGCACAGCAGCGCTGAATATAGCATTGGCATTGAGAACCTGGGGGGTACCAATATGGCTAAGCTGTAACCAAGAGCGGCTATAGTACAGCAGAACCAAAGTGATGGTGGTGTTTGTTTGGCTTCAGATGCAGGCCCTAACAGTCATACACAATGAAAGAATAAGAAACATAGGAGAACATCACACAAAAGTGGAACAGATGGATAATCATAGGCAGAGGGGGCATAAAATAATATTAAGTGAATATACAGATCTATGCTACATCAGTAAGAAACTTACAAGACACAGATGGAAGATAAGTAAGAGAGACATGAAGGAACAAAGTGTCAAATATGTTAGTCAGGCTCCAAAGAAGAGAGCAAAATAGAAGAGAAAGGCTCTGGTGAGACACCCTCCCAGAGAATAAATATGAATAAACATGTGATTGCTAGTAAGCAATGCCCAAAATACAAGCAAACCGAAAACCAGGCCAAGAAATGAGCTAAGAATAGCCATCCAGGATGAGATAAAAGCCTGAGGATAAGAAAGGATAAAAACAACAGGGATTCTGCCCTGTTCTCTCACAACATGATCCACAGTGACGAGCCCATCAGCCCCTGCAATGCTAAGTCAGAGGGACAAGCAGATTCTGATTTGGTTTCAAAGTTAGAAGTGTTAGCTGGAGTTAGCAATTTGAGAGAGAAAACCACCCTATACCCTAATTTAAGAGAGTGACAAACTGAGTACCATATAACAAAGTCCAGGACTAAGCCCTTGAGTTGTGTTAGTAATTTGAGAAGTCCGAGGGAAAGGAAGACCATCCCTTTTGGCTTAATTAGCAAAAAGTGTGATTTCAGGAGAAAGGAAGACCATCTCCTGGAATCTTCACCCAAAGACAGAAGGAAGACCACTGTGCTTTGGGGAGTTAAAGAGGGAAAGGAAGACCATCCCTAGTTAAAGTTTAGAGAGAGACCATTGGTATTTACAAGGGAAGGAAGACCACCCTTGTAGATTGTAGAGATTTATATTGAAAAGACAACTATCTACACTTAGAACAAAGTGACTTTGCAAGCTCTAGAGACAGGAAGACCATCTTGAAGAGTTATAGCTAGATAAGTGAAAAGGAAGACCATTTACTGTATCTAGCTAGCATAGTGTCAGACATTATTTTACCTCATCTTGTGCATTTTGTATCGCATTTTTGAATACTATCTCACTTCAGACTTGCCCCCAACAAACTTAAGAGGTTTTGACCAGTCTGCAGGGCGGTAAAATGATTTTATTGTCATTCTACTCTACAGACTTCCAACCACTTTTCAATCCCACTATGTGTTGCTGTTTAATCCTGGATACATGATCTTTCTGGCTTCATCTACAATATAACCATGAGAATTGAGTTGAACAAGACGGCCAGTTTCTGGGTTGATGAAATCTGAGACATGGATTAATTGGCCTTGTCCTTTCTTTTGCAGGATTGTTTGGCCCTCCTTCAACCTGAAAGATGTGGGATTTAGAGAAAACTTGAACTTCAAGTAAAGTGTACTCACCATGCCTTTGTTTTGTATTCATTTACAGTTAAGCAGGTCTTGTCCTAATAGTTGGGGATAATTTCTTTTTCTCCAGGCTTCAAAGTTGGTGGCACTTGCTTCAACTCTTTGTCATCATACTTTGCCATCCACTCTTCAAATTTTGCCATCATTAGAAGGAAGACATTCTGATAACATTTGACCACATCATCCTGCTCATGTCCATCCATATACAGTCGACTCTGTCATAACCCATACCCATCGGTGGAACCTGCAGGGTATGGGTTATGACAGCATATGGGATTTCAGAATGGTGCTAAAAATAGACGTCAAAAATCGATTAAAATTATAGAAAATATTCTACTGGCTTAAAGCATCATTACAGGCTATGTATTGGTAAAATAGTGTGTGAGTAGAGTAGGAACCATATTGCAAGACTCTTCTAGTTGCATCTGACGTCCAAATGAAGCCAAAACTGTCTCCAGTTTGCAAGCAACTGGATCATCAACATGCTCAACATACTTATTGATCAATGCAGCTGCCTGAAAGACTTCATGGCATGTAGGACATGAATCAGTAGGTGCATCATCATCAATATCATCATCCTCGCCATGAATCTGGGCTTTGTCCTGTGCTTTCCGTGCATCCATCACAGCGTGAAAGATATTAACATCTGTCACTTTGTCTATAATCTGTGACTTGTCTGCAGGGTTAAGAAGTGTCTTGATATCCATTCGGTTGCAGGGCTGAAGTAGTCTGATTGATTCAAGATTGCCAAGAGCATTCTTAACCTGTTTCTTGGCATTTGCAATGGGATTTTCTGTATCATAGGAATTGTCCATATTGAGGAGCAAGGAGATTGGTATGACTGGCAGCTGGGATGCTGGACTGTCGACAGTAGGAAGAATGGCAGCTTTATGGCAGCAGTTCTGAATTGTTGTTGTTTCCACCTCATGCCAAGCAGCATCTGCAAGTCACATGGCCTGAAGTTGATTAATGTCATAGATTTCACCAGGGGTGATGCCTGCATCGTAATGAGCAATGGCACGATGGATATATTTGGTGTGATAATGAGCCTTGAAGCATCGGATAATGCCCTGATCCATTGGCTGGACATGGGCAGTGAGATTTGGCTCAAAGTTCTCGACACAGATGTTCTGGAGATCATTTGGGATAATATGACCTGAGAAGTTATCTTGTAATAGAAGGATTTTGCAATCTTTTGCTACAAGCTCCTGATCCCATTGTCGGATCCATTCTTGATATTGCTGGCCTGTCATCCAAGCCTTTGTGTTGTTGTGGTACAAGAATCCAAGTTGCTCTCCTGTTTTCTTCTCAAATGCACGGGGCTTCTTAGCCTTTCTGATAATGAACGGCTGAAGCTTCTCAGATCCATCTGCATTGGATGCAAAGGCATATGTCAATCTGACCTTCCTGCCTTTGACACTGGAGTGTTTTTTGTTTGCCAAACCTTGATCTGGAGGCAACCTGTCCTTGACATCAAAGATTAGTGTTGGAAATATGTTAAAGGAGCAAAATAGTACATGCCCATAGAATAATCCTGTCTCATTCATATTGAAAACATCCTTCAAATCATAGCCATTATCTTTGATCAGCTTCTGAATTTGTTGCTGGTCCTTCTGTACAACATCTGCATCCGCTGATCCAGCTTCACCATGACGTTTGAACTCCTGCAAGCTATTCCTTGCCTTGAAGGACGACAGCCAGCCATCACTTAGATTTAGCTGCTCATCATTTGGGATACCAGCAAGATCAGCAAATGTTGTCCACTTCTGTCGTAAAACTTCCCCAGTGAGGAGAAGGCCATCTGACATTGCTTTTGACACCCAAAGCTCCATCATCTCCTCAACCTGTGG
>JASFDH010000239.1:0-29734 GCA_036937195.1 Nidularia pulvinata | reverse complement strand
TTGTAATAATGAAAGTGGAAGTAGCAATACTATGGATACAAGGAATAATAGAAGTCCTTGACACATAATAAAAGTAGTGGAAACAAGAGTGGAAGTGTAACTGAGCGGAAGCATACTTGGAAATGGTAATTGTAACTTGAATATCAAATAATAGAAACAATAGTTTGGAGATTAGCAAAAAAATGGAAATGGGCAGAAGGATGTTGGAAGCATAGCAGGAAATTGTATCATAGTGTCGGAAGACATTGGGAAGGATCATGGATGTAACAAAGGAGAACAGTAACACAGCAATGACCTTCTCTTGTTTGCATTCTGGATTGTCAGGAGGGACTAGAGCATGGTGTTGGACTTTGTCATGCTCTTCAAGAAAGATATCTGAGTTGTAGACTTCAGCATAGATGTGTTCTTCCTTTTGTGTAAGAGGGGATTTGTGAAAGAGTTTGAAGGGAGAGAAGTGATAAAAATGGGTGAGACTGTCCTGGAATGCCTCAATAATTACAGAAGTCAATTTATGATGCAACAGGCCTGGAATGAAAAATGGTTTTGGTGGTCAACTATCACCAGAGGGAATGAGGACCTTGACACTGCTCTCCATAAATTGGCTGAGGAAAGATGATTTCAAGATTTCTTTGTCAAGCTTCTGATTTTCTCAATGAGCATCAAAGCCATCAAGATCATCATGGTTGAAAGATGGTGCCAGGATAACATTTTGGATGAGATTGTTGGTCTCAGCTTCAGATTTTGCTGTCTTGCCATTATTCAACCATTCCATGACACCTCAAATAGTTGGATTGGAAAATGGACAGTATTCTGGTCTTGACTCTGCCATAATTTCATCTGATGAAGATAAGACACAAGTTCCTGCTGGTGAACAAGGTGTGGAGTGTGATTTTGCCAAATTGTCAAGGGAAAGAAAGGAAACAGGATCAACTGTTGGGTGACAAGGATAGTCATGCCAAATTCCAAAGGAGTTGACAGATGTGATAAAGTGATCTTGCACTATGAGAATGACATGCCTTAGTAAGTTTGGAGCTGGTTTGACCTCCTGTTGTTGAACTGGTGTTACTGGTGATGTGTAGGGAGTTGGGATGATTTGAACAAATCAATGTGGAAGTGCATATTCATGCTGAGGTTGACCAGAAAATGTGAGATGGATCAGAATAAGAGGTGGCAATGGAGGAGAAGTGACTTATTCCTCTTGAAGCAAAGGTGGAGAGAACAGTGGTGCAATTTCCAAGTCCATTTCAATATCTAGTATTTGTTGACTAAGAGATGTCTCATCTATGTCCATTGGAGGTTCAATAACCTCCACAAGCCTTGGAAGTGATTGATCTGCTGCTTTAAAAGATATCTAAAGATCAAATACAAAGATGAATAAGTACCAAGGGTGGAAACATTATAATAAAAGAAAGCATAAAGAAAGAATATACCCTGAGATGTGATTTCCTGCCACTTAGTTTGGCTGAAGTGATTTCAATACCAAGAGAAGCATGACCTCTTTCTTGTCGCACTACACAGGCATTGACACATGCTTCCTTAATGAAAGAGCAGTTTTTTTGGTGCTTCAAGAGATGTGAAGCCTCTTGAAAGGTCCTTGGGCATTTTTTGGTACAGGAAAATGTGGAGGGCATGATGAGAAGGCCAGTAGTGAAAAGTAAGAGTAAGAAAACAACAGCTGAAATCTGCTGTGTAGTCATTGGAGCAGTGGGAGCTTGAGTTAATCTTCAACAAGAGTGCAATGTGCTCAAATTAAACTTGAATCAAGATCTAGTTCAGAGTTGCACTGAGGTTGGATGGGGAGTTAAAACAGCACACTTAACCTATGTGTGAAGCTGACACATTGAGTTCCTCAGCCATTGAATTTAAGAACAAGAGTAATGTATGTTGCATGGATGCATTGTTGATTGGAATGATGACTTTTACACATAAATAACTGTGCAGTGCTAATTAGCATCACATGTCTGCATTTTGATCTGTTTGTTCATGGTTCAAAGCCTGTTCATTCCAATCCTTGCTCTCCTTTCCCTTAACCACCATCATCTAGCATTGTGCTGTCTTTCTCCTAGACCCCTTGAATCCACTTTACAACATGCTGAATCTCTTTTTTCTTTGGGGCCCTCAGTTTCATATCCTCCTTTTGGGATAGTTCATGGAGAAGGAGAGGAACATTAGTGAATTCGATATCCACTCTAGACAATCTATTCATCTAGAAACAGCATGGCTCTTTTCCTCTAGATCTACCAGGTGACATTCTCGATACAGTCAAACAACATTGGCCCCATTGAAGAGGGTAGAAGGGTTTATAAACCATGGACTTCTGGTAATCCTGTCTTCATTTTTGTCAGTTTTCCAATGTCTTCCTCATGATTCACTTCATCCTCTCCCTCTCAGGACTCCAGGCAATTGCAACAGCCAGCTGCTGAGGAGATGCTGCTTCTGAAACAGCAAATTGTGGCTTTGCAATTGGAAGTCAATGAAGCTGGCAGTGGCAAGAAACACGAGGCTTCATAAGTTCTTTCTTTTTAATGTCTTTTCTTTGCATTCTGACAAAATTTTAGGACTATCATCACCATGGGATGTGGCATTTGCCACCTCATTACCATTTTTGAATCCCTTGATGAACTTTTTGATGAAATAGATTGCTGTTACCAAGGTGTTGATGATGCAAACAAGGAGCAAGATGACAACAACAAAGCTGAACAGCAGCACACACAAGTTATTTAGCTGTCTTTCCATTTTAAATGCTGACCATATGTTAAGTTGTGACAGGGCTTATACTGCTTATCAAGCACTCTTGCACCTTGTCCCCCACTTAAGAACTATCATTGAAAATCCAAAAAATGACCCTGACAAACTTGGCCAGTTTCTGACTTCAGTAAGAAAGCCCTTACTCTGCATGTGCAATACTGACATCTCTTAATTTTTGTTACAGATAGGTGCAAATGATGCATGCAGTGATGATATATGGCACATTAAGGAAGAACTTGCTTCCTGGTTGAATCATGACTTCCTCCTGACCCCTCCCTTTGCTGTTAAGACTCAGCAAGACCATGGTCTGCAGCATGACATCACAGGCCATCTGCTGTGCCCTATCAATCTTAACTGGGATGATGAAATGTAAGCATATTACTAGCTCCTTTGAATATGCTCTGATCTGATGGTTATAGAGTTTGTGCCAACATCTGAGATGGTACTCTCCCTATTGGTGATGAATATTTTATTGCATGCCTCTACCCCAAAGGCCATGGCAATGTTAATGATCTCAAACATCAATTTCTTTGAAGTGCTTTACTTGTGAAGGTTGGTCTTGCACTTCAGTTTTTAATGAATATTTACTAATTGCCTGTAGACTTTCTGTGCAATCTTCACATCACCCTCCTCCTCTGAGGGATTTGATGAGGAGACTGAGGAGGGTCCTGCTAGGAAGAAACAGAAGATGGAATTGCAGAAGAAAGTGACCAAGAGCACTGTTGCCTCTCTTCTTCACATGGATGGACAAGTCACCTCTTGTGCCATTGTATATGCTGCAACTCTTGTACACATGTTTACTATTGATCTAAACCTTTGCTCATTGCCTCATCCCCAGCTTGTTTTCAATCTGTCTGACACATCTAGCTGGGTTCAAGTTTATAACAACTTCAGCTTCCAGTCATTCTATGATTTTGTAATTGACTACTTTGAAGATGCTCAAGGTCCTATTGCCAAGGAGCGTGCTGATGCCTTGTTGAAATGGTGGAACCAGTAAGTCTCAATATTCTTTCACTATCCTCTACATGTAATAATCTTCAAGGAGGGTAGCAGTATAAGGTACTTATAATGGGTGTTGTAACCTTCTGCTAAGTTATATCTCCGGCAGCACGTTATACCGATCATGTGAACCTTGTAAGACCTTATCACAATCTTCACAATTTACTGATGTCACGCATCAAAAAAGAAATCACGTTATTCACGGAATTATGCAAACGGCAGTAATGGTTAACTTGAAATTTGAAACGGCTTCGGCGAAAAAAAACTATCCACCAGCTATTATGACAACTACAGATGTTGCATACGTTTAGAAATAGTATTTGCTATTAAGAATGAATTCAGGAAGTTCAACGAATATTCCTCGATTAAGTATTTTTCCTACCATGTCTGTAATACTGATAAAGCGCCCAGTCTTGGATGTCAACTGCAAACAAAGTAAACTGTCATCTAAAAAGGCCATAATATACTAACGATATACTATCCAACGTCGTTGAATGCCGACGTAACGTGACATTTCCTTTACGAGACGTCATGTAGAGATTTAAATTTCACCTCAAGCTCTTCTTCTAGCCCTGAGGGATGTGTATGTACCGGGTTTGCCTGCTTACACAGAAAGCTTTAGTGCGCTTTCACTGGGGAGATTCAAATCAGAACAATCGTACCATCTCGACAGAGGACTCTGTTAATGTTCCACTTCTGGGACTTTGCTGAACGGAGGTATTCGAAGTGGCAATCACGATGTCGAGCTCGATAGAAATTGTCTCATCGCCTATTTTCCGGAAATGTTCCCGGTGATTGAGCCTTCGCCAGGAGGTAAGAGTGAGAACTGGTTGCGGGATCATAAGACATGATATGATTAATACAACTTACAGTGTAAGCATAGTATTAGCATAGACTAATGTCAAATGGAAGTGTTAGGCACTATATTATAAAAGTCAAGAAAAGGACTGACTTCTTCCTCGTAAAATATATAAACCTACAGGTAGAAGAATTGTTGGTAGTACGGCATTCTTCCGAAAATTTATATCAGAATATATACAATTTGTCAATTCGAGAATATGCCAAGGTACACACCGCAATCATAGGTGCAAGCCCGGAAATCCTACATTGCAACGGAGAGATTAGTCAACTTGTCATAGTGCAAAAGCAGTTAGATAGCATACCACATCAATACACCGGATGCTACTGTCCATACAATGAGAGTATGAATCATGCGAAGCGTATTGCTACAAGATTTAGAAATAAATCAGTGAATATAACTTAAAGCCAAATGACGAAGAAAACACACTGTCGAGAACTATCTTGCCTTCTTTGATAGAGAGTGAAGCACATTATTCCCGCTATAATCCCATCCGATATGACTCTCAGAATATTGGTTGCCAATACCCATCGCTGCAGAAGTCGAGGCAGCTTCTGTCAGCGGGCTAAGCAGAGAAGGGCAGCCAAATTTTACTCACGTCATTAACAGCCCTTGCGGGGTAACAATTAATTCGAGTCCTTCAAGATTGACAAACGAAACGTGAGTACAATTTCGAGATGTCTCCGTAAAACACGGCGTACATCCCAACAACAAATGCTGCAGAAGTTATCGATTAGTTGATACTGATTTAGCTCTCCAAAGATAGCACTGACATACCTACATTAAAACCTGCAATCCGACATGAGGTGATAAGAGTAATAAAGGTGTTGTATGATATGAATGACTTACCCCACCCCAAGAGAAAAGGCACTAACTAGACGGTCGTAGATGTGTCAAGAGGCTTCTAAGCGTAAAATCGATACCCGAGACTTACGGGCAAGAATACTATTTTCTTGAAGGAAGCATTCACTACGGAGATAAAATCAGATAATGGAGTAAATGGCAATAACAGTGAACAACGAACATTGATAAACTCGCATGAGAAAATAACTACGGTAATGTTGAAATAATGAACGAAAGTTTTCATGGATGAACATACCTTTCGACGAAGAAACAACAGAGTTCCTTAAAGTGTGCGAGTAAAGGTTTTATTACATGCATGAGAGTAAACAAGATCGGACATACCGTTGCATACCCTGTCGCCTTCACGGAACAAAACATCCATATCAACACCGACCAATTTCCTGCAGGTAGAATGTAGGATATGCACCAAAAGACTCCTGTAGGTACAATATTACTTCATTGAAACACCTCAAATTTGACATCAACCTTACCAGTCCTCACACTTGTAGAAAGCGTCCATATCCGGCATGTCCAATCCACGCCGTATCAAGTAATGCCAAATCGTAGGAACCATTAAAGCACATTGTGTACTTTCCATCTGACCGAATCAGTAACATGGAATATCCAACCGAGATTGATATGCTTACCAGAAATACCAATCCGACCTGAAATAGGCGGGTCGTATAGGTCATGTTAATTGCAGGAAAAATTGACACATACCCAAGATTTCACTCGCTTTGAATCACGATAGTAGGTTCTGAAATAAAACGTGGTCTGTCCCAAAGTTATACCATACATCCTAATGGTAGACATAGTCTTCGTATCTTCACTGGAAAGTTAAGCGGATAATTACTTACGATAATGAGAGGGCAAAACCAACGAGCATAGAGCCAAAATTTATATGGTTGAAGGTGAGAGTATCCATGAGAAGTAGAGAAGTTGACTCCGAATCTCGGATAGAGAACACCTAGAGGACACGGGAGTAAAAGACAAGGAGTAGCCTTTTGCCGTCATTCAATGCTATATATAGTGAGCTCACACCCGATATAATTTTGACAGCTAGGAGGTATCAAAGAAGGCACTTGACAATATTTATATTAGTAAATTCTCATCGACTGTAAGGTCCGAACACCTGCCAATAAGCAGTCATCGCCTCAATAATAATCTGAAAGCTGCGATCAGCACCCAACATAGGGGCTAACATGGATGTGACCTGGTGTTATCCAAATCCAGACAACGGATAACTCTGGATATGAATTGGTTTCATCCAATTTCATCCACTTGGACAAAAAACTCGAATTTTTTCTTCGAGCAGACATATATTTATTGTATCTTTCTGTCGGTGTCAAAAAAAAAGATCAAGACCTTCACACTGAAATGCCAGGAAGAAAATAATGATGCACTATGTTGAAGTGAATCAATTATTCGGTTAATCGTTTGTAGCATATCGGGACTCAAGATTAGCTTAGCAACGGCGACCCTTTTCACGGTAACTAAACAACTTCAGCTGTCGATCGGGTAGGATTTTGGGGTCTCCCAAAATAATTCAGCATATAGAACGCATTGCTTTATTCTGCGAACAAGAAAATTAGAGTACCTACACTAGAGATGGAGAGGAACATGTTAGCATTTTTTATTAGCACCATATGGGAATATATTAGAGAGCTTGTGTGGAGCCACAAGGAGCTACCCGTGGCAAAATGTTGATGTGCGAGTCGGCCCGGTGGCTGGCTCGTGGCTGGGCACGTGGCTTCGGCTCCTTTCACTAACGCAGCTGGAACGCAGCTCTAAAGGGATTCTGGGTCGTGTTTCGAGCGTGTATGATGCGTGTTCTTACTCTATAGCTCACAACAAAGATGTAAATTCCCTTCATTTGCATATGTTCGGTAATGGAAGCAGAAATCCTTGCCTGTAGACTTGCTTTTTTTTCAATTTCTACATGCAACTCTCGACAAATGGGATGAGGAACAGTGGAAGAATCAGCAAGCACGATTCCGGCCTGGTGGAAAAGTTAATTTGTATTTTCTTGCAGATGATCAATGGATCGAGCAATTCAGCAATTCAGGTGAAATTGATTTTTGAATTTAGAGATGTTTTGATACCACCCTTCAGGTAGATTCACTTGAGAAGAAGTCCATCTGCTAGTTGACAAACCAGATCTCCCTCTTCTTATAAAATGCTCACAGACAAATATTGAAAACAATGGAGTCACAGCACTTTGTATGCTTCTTTGACACTTAGCATACCCAATTTGTCTAGTTGATGTTAAGATACAATTTGGATGGGAAAGATCTTGATTCTCTTGAATAACATGCTTTGTTGTGCTCATCATATTTAATAGATGGAAGCATCTATTGTGCTTTGATCCAATATGCCTTAATCAAGTAAAACTTGCCAAATTCAGGACAGCAGTAGCAGCAAAAAGTGCTGATGATAGAGCTTTCAGAACTGAAAACATTTCAGTATACAGTTGAATATGAAATTCAGAAAAGGAAACTTACAGTTGTCCATTTATTCTGGCAACTCTCCACAGCCTTTCTAGTACCACATTGGTGTAAAGGAGCAAGATGCACTATAGCACCCTGGAAAGTGGTCTTCTTGAAGTTTTCTCCATCACCAGCTTCTGCTTTGTTTTCTATGAGGAAGTCCAGACAGCAGAAGGCATAGGAATAGTGAAGCTTATAGAGGAGGAAATATATGGAAAGGATAAGGAATAAAAAAAGTCAGACAATTTCATAAAAGGCTTATCAAGTTAAAAACATGCTTTCTACATGATGCTTGTGCAATATTACTCAAGAATTCACTAGTTATTTACATAAGAATTGAAGCATGCAGGGCTCATGGCAGTCACCTCCATAGATGATGAGGTGATGGGGAGGGCATGAATACAATGGAAAGAACAACAATGGGAGCTGCACAATGGAAGATAATTGCTCTAATCACAGTTGTATGATCAGATTACTCAATTTGGGATGGGTAGGAATAATACAAAATACCATCAAAAAAATAATATGGCAATATTATCATATCCAAACAGACTCTTAGCTTCTTCAATTCCCCTATCTGAAACTTCCTGGAAGGCATATACCACAAACCAGATCATATTAGCAAACTGCTGAAACCTGTAGACCATGTTGTTTTCTGGTAATATTATATCTTTACCCCTGGTATTGTAATTGCTTAGTACTGCATAAATGCAGGTACAAGATTATGAAGTAAGTACACTGGAGACTGATAAATCTATCTCCTGGAATCTCACTTCAAATAGGAGGCATTTGGATTTCTCTCTTGGACTACAATGCATGGAAAGTCCACAGATGAATTTCACTTCACTGGCTGTTCAGCTTGTTGTTGGTTTGCTTTGCTAAGGTCATGTTGTCATGGCAGAGTTTACCAAGTACAACTTCATCTGTTTTTTTGTTCCTCTATAAACCTAAGCATAATCTACTGGCTCAGTGATTACCACATAGCAGGATATGAGAAGGCATGAGGTCTCTTATTTTGATCTATAAGTTGCAAATTTTTAGCTTTTAACTGTGAGAGATGTTAAAATGAAAGTGCCTGCCTTGTAGTCAATCAAAAAGCAGTGGATTTGCATTTGACCTTGGTGAGCTCAAGAGGCAAATGGATGAGTACATAAAGCAATTTTAAACTACTTATATACTATAAGATTTGAAACAAATATACAAAATAGGATATTAATGAAAAGCCACATAAATGTAAACTAAAAGGAAAATGTAAATATGCAAAATGCAGTGCATCACAAAAGGGCATAGGAAAATTGCCATGGCAGGGCATGCCATGACATGGATTGGCATGCATTGCTGTGTATTGGCATGTATTGGCATGTATTGGCATGTATTGGCATGATTTATTTGTATATATTTACTGTTGTGCATTGGCATAAATGCCTAAGTGGCATTTATTGGCATGCAATGATGTGCCATTGTTGCCAGAATTTTAAAGATGGCATGCCAAGATGTGTGTTATTTCTCACCTTCTGTTGTAAATGATATGAAATGGCATGGAACATGGAGTTATGTAGACACACTTCTGTGTTTTGCACCTAAGTTTGCTCCAATCATTTTTTCTGTTCATTACCCTGTTAAAATATGCTAAACAAAGTAAATATACATAAATGAGATGACTTCATAACTCATAAATTATATTCAGAATATAATTGGCTGTCCTGCACATTCAAAGATGGCCATTGCAGGAACTGCATGGTGAGCATGCACTACAATGCTGCATGTGACATTTGTGACCTGTGTGATCACCTTTCAAGTCTTGTTCCAAAAGGGTAAATAAGAACTAGAGGTTGTAGGTTACAATAGCACTACATCATAAAATCTCAGAAGTAGATGTTGGAAGGATCTCTAACTATAATGCTAAAGGTAAGAACTGTTGGCTTCAGCTTATGTGCTGCACCCTTCCAGTTTTCACAGGTTCTAACTTAGTAAGTGGTTCACATGCCAGAAGATAGTAACCAGTGTCAGAAGGGTGTCAGAGGTAAAAGATATTGACAACTAGAGTCCAAGTCTAGTGTCAAGGGTGAGATAGGACTAGTCAATGTAAATTAACTAGAAGGGAAGTCAGAAGGGGGTCAGAAGGTCAGAAGTGAATCAGAAAGACTAGTAGTAACTTAGTCAGAGGACTAGAGATGATCTTAGTCAATATTTGGATTGGAGACTATAGTACAGAATAGAGCTACTTCAATATGAGTATTGCTAGTTGTAATAATAAAAGCAGAAGTAGCAATACTATGGATATGAGAAATAATAAAAGTCCTTGACACACAATAAAAGTAACAGAAATGAGAGCAGAAGCATAACTGAGCACAAGTGTACATAGAGGTGGTAATTGTATTGTGAGCATCAAATAATAAAAACAATAGTTTGGGGATTAGCAATGAATGGAAACAGGTGGAAGATGTCAGAAGCATAGCAGGTGTATAGAAAGCAGTGTCAGAAGATGTCAGGAAATATTGTGGATGTAACATCACCCTGCAACCAAACTGTGTGTTTCTGACTGCAATGTGAACTATCACATATTTGAACACATTTATAAAATATTAATATGTTAGAAAAATCTACATCACACTTATATAAAATATGAATTAGCATGCCTATTGGCATGCACAGTGTGCATTGGTGTGCATATTGGCATGCATGGCATGCACACACATGCACATTGGCATGCACTGGCACACACAGTAGTGTCCATGTGTGTGTATAGGCATGAATCAGTGTGTATCCAGGCCATGTGTTGACATGCAGTGGCATTCTATTTAACCAATTTATGCAATAATCTTAGTCTTATAATTAATTTTGGTTTGAAAAAAGTAAAGAGTATATTTACAGCACAAATATATTTCAGTCAGCATACTTTCCTAGACCCAGATGTGAGTCTGTTATTGAAAGCATGCTGGCAGAATGGGCATCATTCTATTGACAGACACCCCTACAATAGGATTCAATCATGAGCCATTGTGCTTACAACCATGATGCTAGTTTATTCAGTGAATATTCAAGCTCCAATATGGCTACAACTACATTGCATCAGATCCTTATGCTTATCATGGCAACTTAAATGAGTGGTTTGAGTGTTGATTATTGATAGTATCTTGATTTAAGCACAATGACAATAGTTCAAGCCTCTGTGACTATAAATTTTTTCTGTTGTTTTTACCATACAAGCCTTAGACCTGTGCTTGTGGCCTGTGCGAAGGTTGGTCCACTTCCAATGCTAGCAAGCCTCCAGCACAGGTCACAGCTTGTTGGGGGCTGCCACCCCCAAACCCCTGCCCAAATCCCAGGGCATCAGCTTCATCTCTGCCACCCATTTCCATCATTAGTAATTTGCTGGCTCAAGAGGGTTCTTACTGAATAAGAAACTCAGGGACAAATGGTCATTCTCTTTTCATGTATAGGATTTCACTCTCTCAGTGATATATACAATACTGAAAGGATATATAAATGTATTGCAGTTGATTATGTATAGAACTTGTTTTCAAGTCAAGCACTATGTAGAGGTGAGCCAGAGATACTATATTAGGTATAAGTATGCATGCTAGTAAATATATATAAACAATGCATGCCAATGCATACCTGCCACAGCAATTTCTGCTTGCTCCATCACAAAATGCTTGCAAACAAGTGCTCATTGTTCCAACAAGAGAGGTGAATCATGCTGGTAAGTCAGTTAATTTGAAATCATTGAAGAGAAAAAAATGTTTTGAACACTCAGAGTGAAGATCTGAGTTATTAAATGGTCCTTTCACATGGTTGTCTCAGTTTCCAATTCTTTTTGTATTTAAATAGTGCATGGTTATTCTACTTCACTTTTTTTTGTTGTCTAGAGCAATGATTACTGGGGCAACTTAAGGTTCTTATATCTATCTGGTAGAGCCCATAATATGCTTAGATATTATTGCCTCCTGTACTTAGTTAATACATTTCAACCAACTTCATTGAAACTTTTGAAGGTGAGTTGAATGGAAGCTGGTAGGGAAAGGCAGGCATAATAATTTTGATGAGTACTAAAAAAAGTACCAGTATTTGGAAGGATTACAAGTGGAAAATACTATTAAAAATAAAGAGTTCAGATAAGGCAAAAGTTTTGAATTTCTGTGTTTCAATATTGCTACCTACCACCTGTCCAAATTTCTTCTTAGTTGTTTCTTATGTTGTAGCCTCATTAGCTTTATTATGTAGCCCTTGGCCTGAGAATTTATCTACCTATGTATTTAAGAACACTGACTTTGTATCATATTCACTATGCATCTACCTCCAATTTATTGTAGTTTTCTTGAATTTTTACTTTTGCTATCTATTTCAACAATGACTGCTATACTCTGCAAATTTGAAGCTGTTGTACAAAGTACTGGACAAGTAATCACCAAAATGGCAAATTCAATTTTCAGGAAATTCTATGGTGCCCAGACTCTCTAATATCTACATGTATTTCAGAGACCAATCATTCTAACATAATAGGAGATCAATCCTGTTTAGGATATATGTTATCAAGTTATTTGGGCTCCTACTACCAAGCCAATATTTTCCTGTTGTGGGTGAGTTTGTTCATGCATCTGTAGTAGCATAAAGTATTGATAGGGCCTTTACAGTGTAGTGCTTGTCCTTGAGACAGCACATTATATTTATGGAAATTATTGATATTTACCCCATTTTTAGCCAAATAAATTACATAGATGGGAAGCAGATTATCTTAAAATGTCTCTGATATAAGAATTAAAGTAAGATGTGGGCTGAAGGAGGAGATATTGCATGGAATGTTGAAGGAGCTCATATGTCACAATTCCTGGTCCTTGAGACATGTGTGACCAGCTGTTTTAGGAGGCCCAGGACACTGGGACAGCTATTCCAAGAAGTGCATCTTCACAATCTGTCACACTCTGATGATGGTAAAAAAATATCATCTGTGTCTTTCGCTCAATTCTGGTCTGATCTCTTCCATTCTGAATTCATTCTGTAGGGAATAGACTCAGATATCAATTAGAATTGTCTTGATGTAGAAAATTTGTCCTGTTTTTGAGCAATCTTGGAATCAAAAGTTCTGACACATCAAAATGGTGATATTTTAGCACTATTTCAACCTCTAGACATGAAGTTCTTTCTCATTCTGTCCATGTTTTTGATATATTGTAGACACTATCTGTATACATCTTTGTGCACAATTTTAGACATGTGGGACAAATACTGACATTGCTACATTGATTTGTCTCAAGGACAGGGCATGTCTCAAGGACTGGCACTACACTGTAAGACTACAAAAATTTTATTGCAGGACTTGTTTTACTGATATTTAACGTATGTAATTCCACACTTGCTTGCAAGTCAGAAGAAAAACTGATTTGTACTAGGCACCTAAATATTCTCAATGTAAGTGTGCAAATATAATCCTTCCAGGAACTGTATATGCTATCAGGAGCTATCTGGATTATTCCTGTCTTCAATCCCTGCTTTCATAGATTAACCAACCATCTTTGCAAGGTTGGTTGTATCTATTGAAATCTAGTGTAGTTCATGATAAAATTGATGCATATTATGGGCTATGATAGCCCTTTAAGGACACTGGTGACCCTATGAATTACATGAATTATTGCAGGCTATTATAGAAGCAAAAGGAGCTGAACAACATCACCTTATTTGAATATGTTAAAAATCCCTGGAGCATCATCTGTTACAACTTTTTCCTTTCCTAGTAACCCACTATGTGATGACCTTTTCTTTACTTAGAACAGTATCACATGAGTAGCTATATTTGGACTAGCCAACAACAACAGTAGTTATACTTAGTATATCATGCACAGACCATCATAGATTACTATAAGTAGCCTCTTGTACTCTGGTCTTGCTCTTTAGCTTGACCTAGGAAAATATAGCCTCAGTAACTTCTTTGCTCAAGTCCCTCAAACTCAGAACCCACTCAAACCTCTTAGACTTAGTCTAGAGGTTCATCAGAGCCTAAGCTTCTCTTAGACAGAGACTTAGCAACTTGACAACTGTCCTATCAAACAGGAAGTGTGTCTTTCACTGAACCCAAGAACATAACAGATGGTATCACCACTGCTATACAGAACCCTGATCCAAAAAACTTTGCTTTGAACCTATGACAAAGACTTAATTGCCATAACATCATCAGAAGGTGCAACCAAATCAAAGGCAATAAAGTGGCTCTAATTGATACCATGAATTATATTGCCCCATATTCAATTAATTGCAGTTAATTAATTTATTGTGTTCAGCAGGCTGATTCACCCATCTAAGGCCCCATTGAAAGCAACCTTATGCTCTGTATAGGCACAAAAAATAAGACAAAGTCATGCCTTGGTAAACTCTGAGCCTCTGCCACAGCAACATGACTCTGGGAAAATGAGTCAACAATGAGCTGAACAGCCTATGAAGATAGATTCATCCATGGACTTCTCATGCTTTGTACTTGCACTTTATATGACAGTTGACTTGAGTTTTATTCTGCTAGTAGCAAGCTTTTATTATTTTGTAACTCATACAGCCTAGACATAGCTGGCATGCCATGCATATTTGACACCCTGGTAGATGAGGAAGGTCACTTTTTTATCTCAATGGTAAGCATTATAATCACCATGCTTGTTTATTGAATTAATGTACAGTCAAACCTGTCATAACCCATACCTGTGAAAACCCATAACCTGTTATAACCCATAGCTCAGCCTGTCCACCAACTTGGTGAGTGGGAAATGCATGCCATAACCCATAAGCCTCTGATAACCCATAACCCATACCCCCCAGTGGGCAAAACCACAGGTTATACCTAGGTAAATATTAGATAATGTCATAACTTTTTGGCCAAATAAATTTGCCTCCCATAATACACCACATCAGCCACTTTTGTAGCTTAAAAATTGCAAATTTAACCCTCAGAATTCTCATTTTCACCTTGAGCACCACTGTGGTCTGACTTTCTCATGACCCTGACAATAAACATTGATGCACTCATTGGGCTTGCCTGAACTTTTTTTTAATTAAAACACTGAAGCCCACTCACAACAGTCTCCAATAATGTAGATAGCACATGTTAGCCTATATTCATTGACTTTAGTAAAAAAAATTTGGCTATGGCTTTTATATCTATTTTTAGCATATCTCTCGAAAGCCATAACTTCTCATAACCCATAGCTTGGGCTGTCCACCGAGAGGTATGGGTTATGACAGGTTCAACTGTATCGCAGGACTGCATGAAATCCGATCCAACATGTTTCATTCCATATTTCGACATGGTCTTTCTCAAATCAAATTTACCCACGGCCGAACAGTGGATGCTTTGAGTGCTATAACGGGGGCATGGTGAAAATGCCGTGATTGTGCCGTGCTTGACGCGACTGATGTACAAAGTTCCCACTATTAGCGGACTTCAATATCCCGCTACTATTTCATTATCAGAAGATTGTACCAGCTATATACATGGTAGAATCTATATTAAACAGTATTGTAGGTAACAAAATCTACATATTATGTTATTTTACCTTGATAAGTCAAAGAGTTTCCACTATATTAAGCTGATATTATGTTGATACTCTACTCTATGGTCTTTGCTCATGTAAACATCTGAGTTCTAGGCATTTTGCCCCAATTACATCATATAAGAATTTGTGTACTTTTTCTCTAAATTGCATCACCTCCGCGTCAGATGCGCGTCAGGTGCGCGTCAGGTGCGCATCAAGTTTGCAGCAGCTGCACGTCAGTCGCATCAGCGCATCAGTGCCCAATGAAGCTCAAACAAAGTAATCGAAGTGAAATCGTAGGAAGAACTCAAATAGAGCAAATACAACACAGGTTCAATGATAATGTATCATTCTTCTTGTATCTGAGCCCAAATTTCCATTGTATTAATACAACAGTTCAAATATTGGTGGCTACAATCTATAATAACTTGTACATTTGGTAATTATTCTTATCTTAATTCTGTAGGATAAAATAATCGTAACCATCCATGTACGAGCGAGTTGTTTTGGTAGAGGGGCAATTGGTTATCAATATAATGGCCATTAGAGAAAATAAAAAGTGTTTTCTCACCATATGATCGGCAGTAATTTAGCAAATTCAATTTAATCCTCAACATGAACGAGAAGTAACTTTAATTCATGTAAAGAGTGGAATCAAATATATGGTTGCATCATCAGCACTCAGCTTGCACTTTTGTCAGTCAAATGGTGAAATATTCATACCATCTCACACATTTTATGATAGATAATAATCAAACAAGGAAAAGATATCAGCTCTTCCAAGTCAAAATTTAATGCAAGTGTCTTTAAATTACTCATAGTAATCTGTGTTAATACTCTGAGCACAACAATTTGTGTTTATAGGATAACATGAAGAGGAATGTAGTGGTATAGATACTGAATAATTTGGAAAGCAGTAAATCCCATTATATGCAAGATCTCTTGGATTTTCTTGTTAGAGAACCATGCTTTTACCCCTGTGGTTGTAAACCTTTCTCATGCTTCAGAGAAGAAAACAAAGTATACAGGTAAGAAGCAGGAATAAAACTGGAGTGAAACCATTCAAAGCCACTTATGATTAGTTTAATATAGAAGTAAAAATGCTGAAAGTTTATCTCATTTGCCAATACTGTTCCCGAGAAATATGCAAAGTAAATACATAAGAATTAGAACAACGATGCGGGATGCTTGACTTATTTGAGCCATTGCACGTTAGTAGTCTGCGTCAATGATGCGCGTCAATTCTGCGGCAGTCCGCGCCGGTCGCGGCATTTTCTCGTGGCCCCTATAACGGACTTCCCAACACCTCATGCAGCCATGGTAAAGCAACCTTGCAGACGTACACAGTTGATTTGTTCTCATACTTTGATATTTCCGTTGTCAGGTTTCACTTTTTTTCTTTCTTCTTGATGTTAGAGCGATCAATGGATCAAGTTTCAATTGGTGAAATATGGGAGGGTTGGGATGCTTTTCGGGTTTTCTCCAAGAATTCGGGTGCTTTCGTTGGATGATCTCGGTGTGTAATTGAATGTTTCTTCTTCGCTGAAATGGCAAAATATTTCACTGCAGATTTTTCAGCCCAATTTCACGACGAGGACTTTTCGAAATACGTGACTGTAAACGATTGGAACGGACAAGGTAAGCGCATATTGTATACATCATCATGATACCCGAGTTGAAAATGCTTATGGATTTCTCAAAGATTTACCATTGGTCCAAGGGACCGCCACTCGTCCATTAAGCGTCATCACAACATATGTACTTGGAAATTCGATCTCGGAAGATTAGATGAAGAAGCCATCATGGATGCATTCTTTTCTCAAGCAAATCACACCCGGAGTTCCACAAGAAATTTATTTCCTGTACAAAGATCATCTTCTAAGCTCGCCATAGGTACGCAAGTTCTATCGGTTAGCTTTATAATTTCTATATCTCAACTTATAAATAATCAGTCTGTGACATTTCTTGTGAAGTAGAAATGCAGAGCTGGTTTACTCGATCTTGTTATTATATTTATGTGTGCGGACTCCAAAGATGAGCGCCGATGGTTTTGTCAAAAGACCAGATATGTACTGGTCGAATGACGAAGATGGAAAGCAGTGCATGACAGAGCTGGAAATGATCTCATGGGGATTAGAAATGCACAAGGTCAACCTGTATCCCGGTGACAGAAGCCTTATGTTGGACTCACAGAACTTGGATGCACTTCGGGACTTCTATCAACATCTTGGTTTTGATCTCAAGGCTGACTAGGTGGCCCGCTTCCTGAATGTACCGCAAATATATCCTGCTGAGCAGAAGAGTATGTCGATCCATACATCTTATTATATGTGCTGGTCACTTATTCGTAAATTATCGTTCAGGCAGTCTTTCCAAACTTAAGAGATGTCGCTCTACAGCTCTTGCTGTGTCTCCGTCATAGAAACGGACAATTTACTTCAGTGATTCAGCCCATGGATGGTACAAACAGGAGGAGAACACAATTCGCATATTTGCGGAGTATGGTATCGAATGCCGTACATGTAAAAGGCACTGGCGTCTGGGGTTACGTCCTGACTTTAATAGACTGGAGTTTAAACACGTAAAGAACGCAAAAGAATGGTTTTGATCTGGGAAAGTATGACAGTGATACAGGAATCAGAGAAAGTCACTCGCATGGGCTTTGCACTAGAAGCAAATAAATAGAATAATTTTCTTGGATTTATGACAGCTGCAGATACTATAGTCGGCCAACTGTATGTGCTAGGGGTGCCTAATGTTGGCTGTATACATTTGCAGTACCGGTCGCATCTGGGCTACAGTGGCAAATGGAATATCGTGGGAGAAAGATGACATAGTGAGCGATATTTCAATAATATGGCCCTTTAACGGAAACTACGAAGGTTGAATATCTACAGACATCGTCGACAAAAGCGAGGAAAAGAACGGTTGAAGTCGGCCTCGGAGTCATCTGAATGCAAACGCGTACGTAATCAAACCAAGCATCGGTCCGGGCCCGAGGACCAGGTTTCGCGCGCCATTGGTTGTCGGACTGCGATGACACCCGCTCATTTCGAATGCAATTCCTCGCTTTCTTGAGCTACACGACCGACAGGGCTGCATAAGAATCTATACGAACAAGACATCCGCTGCGAACTTAATACAGGCCCAACTCACGAATCAACCCGACCCGCGTCAAACTTCAATCTAGCATGTCGACGCTCCTCTCCTTCCACAAGTCAATCCTCTCCAAAATCCACGATCCCGCGACGTCTGACCTGCTCGTGCTCGCGCGCGGGCTTGGCCTGCGCCGCCTCGTCTGCACCCTTCTGCAGATCTATGACACCCCTCGCACGCTCGTGCTGCTGCTCAACGCGACGCCCGAGGAGGAGGCCGCGATTGGCGAAGAGTTGAGCCTCATGGGGTGCCGCCGCCCTGGTCTCAGGGTGCTGGGGTATGAGACGGGTGCGAAGGAGAGGCGGGAGGTGTACAAGCGCGGTGGGGTCATATCGGTCACGTCGCGGATATTGGTCGTGGATATGCTGCAGGGAGATGTGCCAACGGAGGTGATTACGGGGCTTGTCGTGCTGCATGCGGAGAAGTAAGCGCGTGGTTATACTTGTTCACTCAATTACCAATTCTAATATAGTCTTTGTTACTTTTACTTAGAGTCACCCCCCTCGTGCTGGAAGCCTTCATCGTACGGCTCTTCCGCGAAAAGAATACCACAGGGTTCGTCAAGGCCTTCACGGATCAGCCCGAGCACATCACCTCGGGTCTCTCTCCCCTCAAGAATGTAATGAAGGAGCTGCAGCTCCGTCGTGTACATATCTACCCGCGCTTCCAGGCGGACGTCAAGGCGTCGCTGGAGCGGCGCCGCGCGGACGTAGTGGAGCTGTCGCAGAGGATGACAGAGGAGATGGGCGAGATCCATACGGCGATTGTGCAGTGTATGAACACGACGCTGGAGGAGCTGAAGAGGTCGAATGCCGAGGTTAGTGCGTGTGGTCTGGTGTTATCTTTACAAAACTGATTATTGGCCCACTCACACAGCTTGATGTTGACCCACTCACTCTCTCATCAGCCTACTTCCGCTCCTTCGATCTCCTGGTGCGCAGGCAGCTCGATCCAATATGGCATAAAGTCGGCCCCAAGACCAAGCAACTCGTCAGCGATCTCGGGGTCCTGCGCCGATTGCTTAGGTGTGTTCTCTTTTTCTTTCTCCAACGACTGCTTCTTTACATCATTTCTTTCCCTTCTCTTTTCCCTTTTACACCTTTTTATTCTTTTCCTCTCGATTTCCCTTCTCTGGTCTATCCTCACCAGTAACTCAACAACCAAGACCTCCCTTCTCCACACAGCTACCTCTTAACCTACGATGCGCTCTCCTTCCACGCCTACCTCGAGACGCTCCTCGCTGCTTCCTCTATCTCCTCCTCTGGCAAGGGCCCCAAGGTACACCAGAGCCCGTGGATGCTCTCAGATGCGGCAAACGTCGTGTTCCGCGGGGCGAAGCGGCGGTGCTATGTCATGCTGGAGAATGCAGGGACAGGGGAAAGGAAAGGGAAGGAAAAGGAACAAGAGGTTATTGATTTGACGGAGGACGATGATGCGTGGGCGGTGTTGGATGAGCTCGAGGGCACTGGTTCTGCCCGTACGAATGAAGGCAAGGGAAAGGAGACCGGGATCAAACCCGACCCCGACGACCACGAGCACCCGCTGTGGTTGCCGCCCGGGCTGGTCCCCGTGCTGGAGGAGCTACCAAAGTGGGATTTATTAACTGAGGTGCTATTGGAGGCCGAGGAGGAAATGATGCGCCTTGATGAGGCGCGGGAGCGTGATCGGCGGAGGAAGATTGCAGAGGGGAAGGAAGGTAAGCTTTCATTATCCTCAGACCATAAGTTTCAATGCTGATTATACACGTCGTTGACTCTACGCAGCCCCGCCCCCGCCCCCAGGGAGCAATACCCTCCTCATCATGTGCAGCAGCACGCGCACCTGCGCGCTTCTCTCCTCCTTCCTCTCTTCCCTCGACTACTCCGCCCCGAAAGGGACGAAGGGCCGCGTGATGATGATGCGCAAACTTCGCGGGTATCTCGCATGGAAGGCTGCTGTTGGTGCGGAGCGTGAATTTGGTACTGGGGGCGGTGGGGTGAGGGGTGCGTGGGTTCCGGAGCTTGAGGGGTGGGGCCGAGGAGGAGGGACGCAAGGAGGAGTGGGGGATATTAGTGAGGCACTGCGGAAGAAAGACCGGGAGAGGGAGGAGAAGCAGGCGGCGAGGAGACGGGTGAGGGGCGGTGCGCCTGTTGGAAAGAGTGGGAGGAAGGAGAGTGAGAAGGCAGGGTCGCAGGCGCATATCCAGACGCAGGCGCCGAAGACAGCGGTGGACGAGATGCAGGTCGAAGCTGCAGGCGTGGCTGAATTGTCCGTCACTCCTTCCCTTCCACCCCTTCCAATCCCAACTAATAACGCTTTCCCCCTCCCTGTAGCTGGTCGACCCTTACATCCGATGCGCCCATGGCCCCGCCTGCTGGGGACGACTTCACGCTCCTCTCTTTCGACTCTGATGACGCGGCGGCGTTCGAGGAGCACTACGGCCTCGTACCCGAAGACCAGACGGTGCTCATCCGTGCTTACAGTGACGATGGAGACGACCGGCTTCTTGCGGAGGTGACGCCGAGATTTATTGTGATGTTCGAGCCGTGCATGGAATTCGTACGGCGCATTGAGGTTAGTGGGGATTCTCTTGAGGGTAGGAGATAGAGGTTGATTGAATTGATTGGGCGGACAGGTATATCGGTCGTCAAATCCCGGGCTAGGAGTAAGGGTATATCATATGGTATATGGCGATTCGTGCGAGGAGCACAAGTACCTTGCTGGGATACGCAGGGAGAAGGAGGCATTTGAGAGGATGATAAAGGAGCGCGGGGTGCGTTTCTTTCCACTTTCTTTCTTTCTTTACGTTCACTGATGAGTTATCATAGAGCATGCTCCTCATCCTTGACCAGCCCTCTGCTGCCTCCGCCAACGATGATGTGATCAAGATTATCTCAACACGCTTCGCCGGCGGGCGGCGCGAGTTGAACAAGGAGCCCTCGCGTGTTGTCGTCGATATGCGCGAGTTCCGCTCGACGCTGCCATCACTCTTGCACGCGGCGCGGCTGCTAGTTGTCCCCGCGACGCTGACGGTGGGTGATTACATCCTCACGCCGGATATTTGTGTGGAAAGGAAGAGCGTGCCGGACTTGGTGGGGAGCTTTAATAGTGGGAGACTGTGAGCGCTTACGGTTTGTTTCTGGGATGCCTTGACTGATGATTATGGACGGCGTAGGTATACCCAGTGCGAACTTATGTCGGCGTATTATAAGCACCCAGTGCTGCTCATCGAGTTCGAGGAGGATAAGGCTTTCTCGTTAGAAGTAATTATATCTACTTTCTTACGTAGCATCCTCGTTAACTCTCTCCCAGATCGTATCCGATCTCAAGCAATATGCAAAACCAACCAATAAATACCCGCCAAAGAAAAAGCCAGGCGATCCCTCCTCCACCGCTTCCACCGGGCCAAGCATCCAATCGAAACTCGTCCTCCTCACACTCAGCTTTCCGCGCTTGCGCATCATCTGGTCCTCCTCGCCCTACGCCACCGCGGAGATCTTCAATGACCTTAAGCAGCACGCCGCCGAGCCCGACCCGACCAAAGCCATCACCATCGGCGCGGACGGGGACCCAGATGTCGGCGCGGGGGTGAACGGCGCAGCTGAGGAGCTACTCAGGTGCTTGCCAGGGATATCGGGGAAGAACGTGAAGTATGTGATGAGCAAAGTGCGGAATGTAAGGGAGCTATGTGATATGAGTTTGGAGGGCGTGCAAGAAATCTTGGGCGTAGAGCCAGGGAAAACATGTTGGGAGTTCATGCATAAGGGTGATAGGAAGTGAGCGCGTGCAAGGATGGCAGATATTTCTATGTCTTTTATATATTTTACATGACTTCAGTTTATAAGATTTCCACAAGATGCCAATTTAACCTCTCATGAGTTATATAATAGCATCATCAGTTTTTATATGTACAGTTGAACCTCTCATAACCCATACCCCTCGGCTTAAAGCCGAAGCTATGGGGCTAAGAGGGTGCTTCGAAAAGAAAGGCGAAAAGTTCAGAAAGATCACCAAAAACCCAGTAACCGACCTAGTAACTCCATAATTCTATAGGATATCAGGAATTATGGGGTATGAGAGCTATGGGTTATGAGAGGTTCGACTGTACATGTAGCATACTGTTCGGAAAGCAAGTTTCAAATTAACACTGAACAACCCACTATACCATAGCCTAGGTTACAACTGACTTGGTAGCCCAGCCAGAAAGCACTAACAAAATAAATATCCAAAAATTCAGAATCCCAAACAAAATACACATATCCCGACGATAATCTGTTCACTAGAATTCACCACTACAACCAACTGGTATGTGGTAAGCTTCTAACAAAGAAAAAATCGCAAGAAAAAGGAAATGAATCCCACGACAACACAAGCCAGTAGTGCAGCAGCAAGGTCATCACGTCCCAGTGTTGCAAGCAGAGCACCGAGAACTGGAGCGGCAAAAATAAGATAACCAGGAATGGGGCCGGTGGCCCCATAATAGAGGTTAATCTATTAAGAACAGATACTACACTTGATCTAAGCCAAAAGGCCAGAGTGGTAAAGATTCAGGGTGTAGGCGCCTAGCTTTTGTACTCAACCTGTGCGCACGGACCAGGACCATACACTGCGGACGTTGGCTTCTAAATCCACCAGATTTAGAGAGAATAAATAGTGGATAAAATGACAATATATACGTACCTCTATCTGCCAGCTATAGGGAGAATATATTCGTAATATGCTCTACAATAAATCCAATCTTTATTCGCCGTATTTATTGTAAATAAATTCACATAATATCCATCAGAGAAATCGAGAATATATTTAAAATAAAAAATACATCAATACTCCAGATATAGTGTTGGAGAAAATAAGAATAAATCCACCGGATATAGTCAAAGTGTCTTCTCCATCAATCCGCTGGATATATTGTGAATTTATTTGAATCATGTGATTTTCATGTGATCTACAATCACTGTTATCTCCTCACTCGGACCATGGAGGTGTCTGAGCTCTGGGACCAAGGACTACAGTAGGCCATGCATATACTTAGTGTCGAAACACATCCAGTAATTATAAGGCCTTTCCACTCTCACCTTTTAGCTTATGTACAGTTAGCAAGAAATTCAAGCATTATTGAAGTGAGATCTAGGTGTTATCAAAGTTAGTTAACATTGGCACATCAGGAAAAAGGGAAAATCCCCATAGTTTGGCCCTATTTAGGTAGGCTTCACTCTCTATAGGCTGTCATAGGCACATCAGTTACCTCAGTAGGCTACCATAGAATAGTTTGACTACATATATATTACATTTAAAGTGAAAGACTGTATCCATACATGCAAGGGAATAATACATTAACAGCCATGCACCTAGTGCAACCAAAACCCACATCCTCACTGATGACCATGACTAATATCATATACCTGAACCTAGACATTGCAGCTGGATGCTCTTCAGACACATGGACTCACCAGTCCCCACTCAGTTAGACTGCTTATGCACCTGTAGATTAGTTATCTCAGCATAACCTGTGCATCTTAGTACATAGATTACTTGTTGCATGTAAATATAGAGTTTTTTTTTTTAAAAAAAAAAAACATTAACAACAGGTGATATGCATGTTGTGCTCATAAAAAGTGCCAATGTAAATGTATTTATTAAAAATGAAAGGACTTAAATTCATCAAAGGCAGTGGAAGTTGTTCATGGGCATGTCAGGAAGAACAAGGTGCCAAATTTTGGGGTGAGATGACAGCTTGAGATAATGTCTTCAACTGCTACAATTTTGGCCATGGGCTGATGATGCTGTAGTGAGTGGATATGGAGCAAAGTTTCAAGTCAGGTTGTGGGGCACAGAATGGTGTAAACCAATCAATGTATGCAAGTGTTTTTGGTAGACAAGGAGTGCAGAGATGGGAAGGGAGTGTGAAAATGAGCCAGACCTGGGCAGCTCAAAGCCCTAACACAGCAAACACAGTAGAGTTAGTACAATTAGGTAGTCAAAGAAAGCTGACATTCACACTGCATACCTTCAAGGCAGGTTCCTTTTGTCTCTGCATTTCCACTCTCACCATCTGTTCATACTAGCACAGTGTCAACATACACTGGAGCTGCAGCACAGCCTGGATGTCCCAGAATTGATGGTGTAGCACAGATGTGGAGGACCTGGTTGTGGTAGTCAACAGTGGAGAGATTAGGGATACAGATGGAGATATCCTTGAAGGCATCAAAATAACAGTGATTATAGGTCACATGAAAATCACATGGTTCAATAAATTCACAATATATCCAGTGGATTGATGGAGAAGACACTTTGACTATATCTAGCAGGTTTATTCTTATTTTCTCCAACACCATATCCAGCATATTGATGTATTTTTTATTTTAAATATATTCTTGATTTCTCTAATGGATATTATGTGAATTTATTTACAATAAATACAGCAAATAAAGATTGGATTTATAGTAGAACATATTAAGAATATATTCTCCCCATATCTGGCAGATAGAGGTACATATATATATTCATTTTATCCACTATTTATCCTCTCTAAATCTGATGGATTTAGAAGCCAATGTCTGCAGTGATAGGGTGCTTATTTTCTATTTGCATCTATTTACTCCTCAAGGTGTTGCCCTCCAATGAGAAAGTTTGCAGTCTGAACATTCTCCACACACAAGCAGTCATGTCCACAAATTCAGCATGTTTTACAGCACTCCTGGAGGCTTAAAAAGGCAAGACAGTACCAATTCTGGAGCCCAGCTATCAAGTTTTAAGTGCAACATAGCTTTGCATTTGAGACTTTGCAATGCATCTTAGCTGCTCTTATTTCCATGTTGTGTGTGAATGATTTCAAGAGATCACAGATGAGGAGTATTTGATAGAGAAAATACTTTGTGAATGAAATGCAGATTCAGCATATTAATCTGCAGCATCTCACATGTAGTGAGTTGGGATTTAATGAATGAGAGGAGATACTGGAATTGAGGCATCTGGTCTGAACAGTACACTGAGCCAGCTCAAAATTCTAGATCAATATCAAACAGAGTCTTGATACAACTGCACCAAAAAATGTATGATGCTCTTCCACTGAGAATGCACTCAAGGCACAGCCACTGCTGTGCTGACATGGACCACAGGCTAATTAACAGGTTACTCTCATCTGTAGCTGCAGGGCAGTGTTCTTTGAAATAGTTGTTCAAAAACACATGTCTAAAGTATTTCCTGTAAGATTTCATTGAGCAATTCCTTATAACATCTTTGTGAACCTGGTGTGCACAGTCAAGTTAAGCCACAACAAGGAATGTGTAATGCCAACCACCTCATTCAGAATAGTCTTTAATCTAGTAATAGACAGTGTTCCATACTCATACTCCTGAGAGATTTGCACTTCTCATAAGAGCATACAAAGTCAGATGATTGTCAAGGTATCTTTCAGGACATCTATAAAGGATACTGTGTTATCTGGGCTGGATTTTCTCTTTACATTCTGATGAGTAGGGGTTTTATACTTGCAATAGACATTGACTCAGAAAGTAGACAACAATGATTAACTCTGCCAAGACAAAGTGTCTCATTCTGCAATATCTGCTGCAGCAATTACATGAAGCCTAGCATAAAATTAGTAACTGTCTCATAGTGGGTCTCTCAGGATTCATACAAACCAAGCAATATTCAGCTTGGAAAACCCACATGCTTTCAGGCTACAACATTTAAAGGGCAGACATTCAGCACTTTACAGTATATTTTCCAAATGAATAATTTACAGCAGAAGTTCTAAATTTCATCTTGTACCAGTGACTGCAGTTGAAATTCCTCAGGCTCTGACATACAGGATCTGCATGAATAAGGCAGGATGATGGATCCCCCATGGACATAAATGACATGTTTAAAAGGATGTGATTCACAATTTGACCTGTGTTAAACTCTCCTCACTGAGTTCCTGGAATCTTGCTCAGTTCATTACAGACTTTGGACAAGCAATTTTGGTTTCCATTCAGATATTTGTTTTTACACAGTTCTCATTTAAAATACATGTTATAGCTATGATTTCATCACAGCCATCCTATAAACTTTGAGAAAAACAGATGTAAGGCTGTAGCAGTCACACTCATTTCCTCCCTCCAGTGATGGTGGTGGGCCAGACACAACCAGCAGAGATGCAGATGTTCACTCAGTGGTATGTAGATAGACTTTATGCCATGGCAAATGTGAGTATCATTCAATCAGTATATATTGTAATCTGATGTTTAGTTCATTCAGTTCTTTCAAAAATACATGCCAGAAGGTATCTTTTGACAGCAGCAAATGCTGTTCATACATCTATGTCAGAATGCCCTGGTACTGCCAAGGTTGCTAACCCTGGAGGGAACAGATATTGATGATCTCAAAGCTGTGACTAATGGTGCCCAGTCGACTGTGTATCACATGTGCATTCAGGGCAGAGAACTTGCCATGAAGTTGCTGCATGTTCACCACTATAAGTTGGGTAAGGGCACAACATTAAATTTAGTGGTGCTTTCTGTGACTGACTATTGGAGCAGACTTCAGAATTTTATAAAGGAGGTTCTGATCATGGACTCTCTTTGACATAAGCAAATTTTGACTTTTTCTGGTGCAATCCATGAAAGAAACAAACTTTCTATCCTGAGTCCATGGATGGAAAATGGCAGTCTAACTCAATATATTGCTTTGAATCCCACAGAATGCAAAATCATTTTGGTATGTGTCACTTCCAACTATTTCAGGGACCATGCATATGAATTTCTCGTAGCTTAAGGATGTGGCCGAAGTAGGGAATGTTATGGATAATGCCAAAATGCCAAAACTCTCCAGCAGAATGGCTCCAGACACTGCAATACTTTACATCTCGGTAAAATATTTCAAAGCCTGATTATTTCAATGTTGAGGTACACATTGAAAACTTGATTGAAAAATAGGAATCAAAATTGCGGTCAAAAATTGCACGGATAACGAACGGATACAAAAACACGGATATCCGCGGATATTTTATCCATTTGACTCTAGGAGGCGGAAATTTCAACAGAACATTTTGAATTTTAAAGGATTTTTAGCTATTACCTAGATACATATTCGTCCAAAATTACAGGACGCAGCATTAAAACTGCATTCAAAAATATATATTTCAACTTTTATCCGACGGATATCCATGACAGTCCCTAGGCCGAAGGACTTGACTTCCTGAGGTCACGCAGTATAGTCCATAGGGACCTCAAAGGAGTACGTAGGTCTGATCTCTAAAATTTCAATACTTAAATACTAATTATTTCCATAGCCGTGTGCAGGCCAACGTATTGATTACCAGGCAAGGCTCTGCATGTATTGCAGATCTAGGATCATCCTCATACTGTCTCGCGCCGGAGACATCTGCTCTGAAAATTTTAGACGTATTTAGCGAAGTGGCAGAAGTAATAATTGCGAACTGCAGTCAGCAATATATATCAGGTGGAACACCTCGCTGGATGGCGCCAGAGCTCTTGCTCCCAGAAGCCTGTAACAAGAAGGAGCCTCAAATAACATTTGAAACCGATATATTTGCATTTGGAATGACTATGTATGAGGCGAGTCTTTTATCCATGTTCATTCTCCTTTGGTGTCTTATAAAATCTCTTAGGTCTACACTGGACTTATGCCATTCCACGATGCCACCGAGGAAATGGCCATATTGCACATTGTCTCCGGAAAACGACCGGAAAGATACCAAGATATTCCTGAAGCCATATGGCATTTGATTGTTGATTGCTGGTCCTCGGATCCTTTTCAACGCCCACATATTCGAGTTGTGCGTGATCGACTTTCCTCTCTATAACAGCAATCGCGTCATACAGAAGAGAGAATACTTGGAGCTTGTCTCCAAGAGGTACCGAAATCGCCAGGCAGTAATGATTAGACAGTGAGATGTAGCAGTTGTCTTTTATGGTGGAATTTGAACTTAATTCCGTCGTTTTTACGAACGAGTCAACAGGAAAAAAGTTCGGGGTAGCTTGGCCATTGGAACAGAAGTTCTAAATGCCTGGCCACCTCGTACCTTTTTCCTGGTGCATCTAAGTCGTCTCTAGGACCCCGGGTTGTGCTTGTGATTTTACAAAACAATCCTAAGAGCATGATATGTGCAAATTCACCCTCTAGGGAAAGAAATCGGTAAACTTGGAAATGCCTGATGTCTAAAAACTCCTAAAAGAATTTAGATCGAATCTAACTACAGTATACATGGAGCTACTTGACACTAAACAGCGACAGGTGAACTAAATTACGCAATTAGGATCAAGTTCGTGCTGATGAAATAACGGGGTGCACTACAAAGGAAGGTTCCTCTACTTCAGCGAAAACCAGGCCTCCATGTCCGACCAGATAGCACGCTTTTTCGTCAATAGGAAGTCCACGATGTTCGTCACGCACTCTTCACAGCAATGGAGCTTCAGCTTCCATTTGAGATTGATAAGATACTGAAGGCCGCATATGGGATCCAGATCGAATTTGGGGAAGACGTCGCTATTCTTCACCACTTTGGTATATTGCCCTGCCTTTGTGATGTTGCATCCGTTTTCACATTGAACCTCACCGCCTACGAAGGTGGAAATAGTGTTCCACATCGATACGACGCGTTTTTGGGCGTTATGCAAACGCACAAGATCTGCGGAATCCAAATCGTGAATAGGGTGCTTGGGATCCTCCTCTTCGTTGTCCTGAATCTGGGTACGTAGAAGCTCGTAGAAAGCACGCTTCAGGATTCGTGGGAGTTTCCAATTCTGCCCAAGAAGGACAGCTTCAGCGGCATAAAGAACTGGGGTAACAGAGACTCCATTCGAAAACATGTTGTGAAGATAGTCTTGGGCAAAAGCGAGGAATTGATGGAACTTGAAGAGGAGATTAAGTGTAGTTAGCTTAGAACTTAGAGTTTACCTTCTGAGTTCGTCTCAAAACACTCTCTCAACTTTGCAAGTTTGTGGGGGCAAGTCTGAATAGACTTTAGATTGAAAGAGTAAAGAAATGCAAAAAGGGAAGTATTTAATATGGGTTTTTCGGTTTTATAATGCAGAGGCTACTAATGCACTCTTCAAGAATATTTCTAATGCACAGAGATGGTTTTCCTTTCTCTGACACTTGCAGGTATAATTTCTCTGAGTCTGGAGGTAGTATTCTTTCCT
>JASFDH010000238.1:0-29753 GCA_036937195.1 Nidularia pulvinata | reverse complement strand
GGCGATGGAGATGGAGCACCGTATGGGGACTGGATGGGGGGAGGGGGAGGAACGATTGGGCTGCTCGCTGGAGCGACATAGGTAGTTCTGCGCTGCTGCTGAGCCGCGGCTTGCGGAGGAGTGTTGTACTGGGGCTGCTGTTGAGCTGCAGCCTGCCTCTGTTGCTGTTGCTGTTGTTGATATCGCTGGGCCATGTCATCGTGCAGTACTCGCCCACTAGGATCCAGCGCAATCCCAACATTGTTCGGGCTCGTAGCACGCAAGTCACTCGGCGCAGCAGGAGGCGAGATGTAGCTGCCCCTGCTAGGTGCAGGACTGGGTCCTCTCGACAGAGGTTGTGGGCTATTACTCCTGGAGCCGTGAGCTCCAATTCCAGCATGACCAACCGGGCTAGGGCTCGTGAGGTTCTGTCCTTGACTCAGGCTATGGCTATGGCTATGGCTACCACTGGCATTTGACGGGCCCACAGTGGGAGACTGCCCACCAACAAAGCTGCCCCGCCTGCTGTTCGAGCGACTGATCGACTTACGCTCGCCAGGGAAAGACTGCTGGTAATCCGCAAGCACCTCCTGGACAACTTCTGCATTTGCTGGCGAGGCCGGTTTGGGAGACATGAAAGCTGCCGTTGGGGGGTTGGGGGAGGTGGGTCTAGACGAGGCCGTTGCTGCTGCGGACATCGACGGATGGGCACCAACTACGAACTCGGCTGAGTTGCGGTAGTCACGGGATGGCGAAGGCGACCTGTTCTGTGAGCCTGAGCCAGAAGGACCGGGGCTGGCAGTGGGAGGCTGCAACTTCATTGAGCTACTACCTTCCAGCGGGCTCTTACGAGGAGAAGTTGGTCCGCCCTTGGGCTCTGCACCGAGCGACTGCTGTCTGAGAGTGTTCCGCCTCGCCGTCCCAGTACTCGACACCGCATTTTGCAGCTCCTCGAGCTGCCTTGCCAGAGGATCGATAGTGCCATTCTGCTTCGTAGGCGAGGAGAGGGTCATCCGACTCGATGAGGACGATGGTCCTTGTTGTTGAGGATCTTTGGACAAATCAACCTTGTAAGCATTGTTCCCCACCTTGATGTATGTCTCGGCAGTGGGATCAATGGTTTCTGCATTGGGATCCTGGGGCGCGACTCTGCTGCTGCCAAATGACTGTCCTGAGGCATGCGTTGCATTCGTCGGCCGTCTCTGCAGAGGCTGGGCGGACGACCCTGACGCTAATGCGGGTGTTGAGGGCCCTGGCACCGAACTGTATTGGTTGCTAGAATGCCCGTTGACCTGGCTGCCACCAGCGTGTTGTATCTGTGTCGATTGGCGCGTCAGTTGTCCGGACCCACCGGGGATCTCGGAACGTCTGTTTCCTCCGGCGCCGACGCCAGCGGTGTTGATGAGAGGTCCCTCGTCCGGTGGAGGCGCGGTGTTCTGGCGCATAGGTGTCTCGCGCTGAGAGTTGCGGGTGAAATGAGCCATGCGTGCTGTAGGGCGCGCGGAGGCTGACGGTATCGCGTCGGGGGTATTGTAGTTCACGAATGCTGGAGGGTCGGGTATCTGGCTTCCTGTTCCATAGTCGCGGACGAAATTTTCCATGTCCTTCTCGGGTTCCATCTGCTCGAGCGCGATACGCATCTGCTCGCAGGACTGGGTGCAAGAGATAGCGTAAATCTAACAAGGACATGCAGGAAGGTCGGAAGACTCACCTCATCGTCGGCGACGCAGACCGTAGAGACAGCATTGGCATACGCCCACATATTATCCTTCATAAATTCCATCCGCTGTTCCTCCAGATCCTGGCAACTATCACAGAAGGCTTTCCAATCCTGCTCCCACTTCTGCACGGTATCCTGAAGGGCCTTGGCAAAGTTGGCAAAGTCGCGCTCATTGGCCTGGACAGTCTGCTGGGTTCGCTCCAACTTCAGCTGGATTTTGTCGAGATCCTTGCCTTGGACAAGGGACGATTGGGCGGTATATGAGTTGATACGCATGCAATCGGCCTCATACTTCTCGCGCGCCTTGTTAACGTAAGTCTCCTGCGTCTGCTTCGCCTTGAACTCCTTCTCGATTCCTGCCTGATAGGATTTTTTGTGCTGCATCTGCTTTCCATAGAAGGCGGCAGCTCCTCCTTCCAATTCACTGCGGATTTGCTGCGCAAGGCTGAGGTGGAAGCTAGCCTGCTTGTCTGTTTCTAAGCGTACTGTGTCCAAGGAATTCCGCAGCTCGCTGAAGGACGATTGTCAGTTTGGGAAGATAGGGGAGATAGTAAGGCATTGGAGAAGAATGAAGCGGTATATTTTCATAAGATGCATCTGACGCAAGCGCTAGCTTCATATATGAAATGAACGGCACTGCATACAGGTGGCATCGATAACCAATGCCTATCGTGGCCTCAGCGTAACAGGAATGCACATCTCGAGTTAGACTAGGCATTGCCTGCGTGCAAGCCACAAGCCTAACAGCTCGAGTGGTTGGAAACGTAGGACAGAAGGACACGTACCCAATTTCATCTCTGCCCAGGGTTATCTTTGACAGCTTCGCGAGTCGCTTCGCATAGTCCTCTTCTATGGAGGCTCTAGGGGGTTGCGTCATAAGCGAGGGCCCTGGTGAGAGTAGTGCAGGATACACATACCGTTCCTTCCAAAAGTTTTTTAGCTCCTCCACCGTCCTCGACGCTCCCCGCATGCGAGCGAAGAGCACATCGACGCCGCCATCGCCAAAGCCCCAGAAGGCATTACAGAAGTCTAGAGAGCGGTTCTGTAGGGCAGGAGGAGAGCTTGTCCGTGCGTATTTAGATAGAGAGGTCGTCGACGGCTGCCGTCTGGCCGACATTGGGTCGTAAGGTATAGGGGGGAGAGATGGAGAGCAGAACAAAGCTTGGGGAAGGAAGATGTCCTTGGAAGCAAGCGCTGAACTTATGTCGCCTGGGTGGACGGACCTGCAGGCACGTGGGGGCACTGCTTAACAGCACATTTCATTTTGCAGCTCTTTTCTATCATCCACTTCCATCGCCTGCTATTCTTGCTCTCTCGCTTCAACGGAACGCAAGTCTTCATCATGTTTCATTATGTCTGTAAATTTCTTGCCAGCAAATCATCAAGCACACGGCTTATGCAGCCTGTGACACTGTCAACGCTCATCTACCCATCATTCATGGAGCGCCGTCACGGATTTGCTCTCTGCTCGATGTAATCATTCGCCAGTCGTAAGGCCCTTGGATCACCTCTGGATCGCCTTGCGACCTCGTTATAAACGGGAATGGTTTAAACATCCTATGCTAAAACTTCAACCTCTTGCACCCGTCTGGCGACATCTCACGAACCACCTGACGCTTCACTTTTGAAGATATTCTCGCCAAGCACTTACCAAAGTCTACCCGGGTTTTTTATAAGTCTCTTAGCAACTCTCTGCAGTGTATTCTGTCACGAATATGCAGTGCCTTCGAATGTCGGCTCTGATGCGACACTTCAATTGTGGGAATGCTGAATGGGAGTCATGATGCCTCGCCTCGGAGGACGTCTGATCCTTCTCGAGGACGTCAACGAAAGGGATGATGATTCCATTCTGAAGCGCCTGTAGCGCTTGAATGGCGTGAAATATCATGTAAAGTGCCTTCTCTGACAGGAACGACCGAGGAACAGCTCGTACCTGCAAAGTTTCTTGCCATCCACTTCGATTATTTGATCACACATCTTATTTTCATTTACATCCACTGCACTGTGAACAATAATCTCATACGTGTACGATCCAGTGTGCAAAGGCGTGCATCTTCGGAATGAAAATTCAATCCTGTTTAAATGCCACTTCGCGCGGAGATCCAGACTCTTGCCTTCAGCAATGCTGCATGCGACCTGATAGTAGTATACACCGCAGTGTCTAGGTAGATCACAAACCCATCATCATGGGAGCTCCCACTCCAAACAGGAAATCAGTCACTGCAGTCTCAAATTCCACATTAGACCCCCACGACTTACCTGGAGAAATAGGAGCCCGCTTGCCTGCTTTTGTCAAGATGACCCCACGCGATAGCTACTGAAGAACAACAGGTTTCGCACCAGTAACTGCTTCCAGCTAAACCTGGTAGTACGGTTTGCGAGTGCCATGCAGAATAAGCCGCCATCGCATCCAGTGGATCATTCCATATTCCTTAATGATACAAGGTAACTTTATCTTGAGAGGTGCTGCTCTGGCCCCCAGAGCTCGGGATAGCTCTGTAAAAGACAAGATTAAAGTTTACGTTCTGGCGAAAAATGTGCACGACTCTTATATGGAAAGCCCCAAAGTCGATAACGCTTGTGGTCGGAAGTCAATGCCCCCTCCACCTCTGCAAGGATGCTGTAAGTTCTAATATCTCACATCGATTGGCAAAAGGCCTACTGATAAGGATAGGTAGAGGCGCTGGGATTGCTTGCTTTAGAAGCCCTCGTCGTCGATATCAACTACACGTTGCTGTCAATGGAGTTGATATCACCAAGAGTGAGGAATATATACTAACCGATTGGCTAAGCCAGCATTCTCCAGCAGGATTAAAGTAGATCGTTCCATTGTTAGAACATCAGACCCGCGGTCGGAAGCATTACGAGTACTCGAACTCTTCCGGCGTTGCAATTTGTCGAGAAATCTCCATTCCTGATATGGGGTTGTCAGATTTTAAATCAGCGATGGAAATTTCAGTCATGGATGCATTCTTGAACTTGCAGCTGGAGAAGAGCAAATCCATCGCTCCTTTTTTTTCTGTGTTGACTCTGTGAAAGCATCACGGGAGTACATGTAGTCTTCAGGCATTTGCCTCTCTGAGGCAGGAAACAGACACTGTGCTTTTGGCGGTATAATTTCGACATTTAGCTCTCACACATCTCATATCTTTGAGAAAGCAAAGAACCGATTCATTATCCGATACGGTCAGAGAAATCAACATCATCGAATATCGATTGGTTGTGGATGACCTTGACGCGGTCGTCCTTCAGCATACTGCAAATGGTGCTTCAGAACACTGTCTTTGAAATGAGAATAGCATTTGGGCTCACCGAGCATCCACCCGCGCATCCTCGCCCTCTACGCCGACTACAGCATGGGGAGTTTTGGCGTCCAGTACCTCCACGGAGGGTCAACATAAAGAAACGCACATGGGACACGGTACTCACATAGTGGTTATCACAATGCGGACAGTACTCGTCGCTCTCCTCATACGCCGTCATATCCTTCCTAAACGCCTTCTTGCACTTCTTGCAGATGAACGCCATCTCCATCGTCTTCGCCAAGGGGTGCGTCTGCGCCTCGGCGTGGCACTCGGCGCAGTCGTACCACTGCTTGCAGCATGGCGCGCGGATGGAGACCTGGGCGTTGAGGATGTGTTTACTGTAATGCGAAAGCGAGCAAGTCATCGGTAAACGCGTCGTCGAGGGAGAGAGATTACGGAATGGGGTACTGGGTTGTGCATCTGCGGATGCAAGCCCAGACGGACGTGTAGTCCCAAGAACAAAGTCGCAGCACTGACCACATAATCGACAAAATAAATGGATTGACGAGACAGATAGTTTCCCAACAAGAAGAGTGCAACAGAGAATCCAAAGTCGACTCGGATGAGCCAGAGTATGGGAAGTTCCGAACTCCGACGTGTTTCCGGTGATACAGCACATCGCAGACTTGGACGTGTACCAAGGTCAGTCCACACCACACCCACGGTTTATTATCCCTACTAACGCTCTCTAGATGAACCTCTCATTATACAGCGTCCAGGCGTTCATTGTCCTCGACTCAGAGGGCAACCGCGTCCTCTCCAAGTACTACCGCCCTAAAAGCCACCCCCTCGGCGAGTCCAAGGAGTTCCCCACCCTCAAGGAGCAAAAGGCATTCGAGAAGGGACTTTGGCAGAAGACCAAGAAGGCCGGAGGTGCGTGCCCGTTCTCTCCTCTTGCATGACTGGAACTCTGACGATGTATACACTAAATAGGCGACATAATCTTGTACGATTCGCATCTGGCGGTATACAAGCACTCACTCGACCTCATCCTCTACTTCATCGCGGGCCCGACGGAGAACGAGCTCATGCTTTCGACGGTGCTCACGTCTCTCACTGACGCATTGACGATGCTCCTCCGAAATGCCTTGGAGAAGCGCGGGGTCCTCGAGAACCTCGATTTGGTGCTGCTCTGTCTGGACGAGACGATCGACGATGGGTGCGTCACTCCCCTCAGCTCCTTAAACGTCTAATCGTACTGATTTTGTGGCTGCAGGATTATCATGGACACGGACGCGGCTGCGATCGCCTCGCGGGTGAGCAGGCCCCGCGCAGACACGACGGAGATCGTGATCAACGAGCAGACGATCATGAGTGCATACCAGACGGTGAAGGAAAAGATGCAGCAGCGGATGGGGCAGTTGTAGTTGCTCTGCTGTCTTCCGTGCTATATTATTTTGCTGTTCTGTCTGTAATTCTGGATACCCTTAGAAGCGAGCAAAGGTCCGGCTTAGATGACGGTAACATTTCTTGCGACAAGGTAATACTCAGTGCGTAATATTATAGAAGGGGAATCCATGAAGACATACAAGTACGATGAGAGGGATAGCAGTAAATTACCACTTGTCGGTGCCAGTACCGTGTGTAATTATCCGCCCCGTCACGTCGCTCTCGCGGGATCAAAACCGCACGCATGTCCTTCCCTCCCCCACCACTTACCTTCGACATCCTCCTCGCCCTTCTCTTCCCCCTCCTCCTCCTCCTCCTCGCCTACCGCCTCGCCCCCCCACTAACATGGACCGATCTGCGCGCCCTCCTCTCCCTCGCCCCCCCTTCCCGGCCGCCATACTTCTCCCTTGAGCGCGCATACCACAGCTACGACCAGTACACCCAACTCTCCACTAACGAACGCAATGCGATGCAGCGCGCCTACGCCTCCCTGGGCCGGGGGCACAAGCGCATCGGGCATGCGATTGGCTACGGGGAGAAGCTCACGCGCCTGAAGCACGTAACAGACCTCAACGCCGTCGTCGCTGCGGGCGTCGCGTCCCTCGCGGCGGAGGAGTTCCCCCTGCGCCTCCCTGGCCCCCGCGTCGAGCCGAATGCAGCGGACCTGGGCCGCGTGCGCGAGGCAATGAAGCATTTTGTAAGGGACTGGAGTGAGGAAGGGAAAGGGGAGAGAGAGCGGATATTCGCGCCGATTTTGGATGTACTGAGGCTAGTGGAGCGGGAGGAACGCGCGGGGATGAGAGTGCTTGTGCCGGGGTGTGGGCTGGGGAGGCTGGCGTGGGAGATCGCTGAGCTCGGTGCGCCAGGTTTCCTGTGATGTTCAACTCATGCTGGCTAACATCGTCTGCATCTGATAATGTAGGGTTCGACACGACGGCGAACGAATTCTCCTACTTTATGACGCTCGCCTTCCGCTTCCTCCTCTCCCCGCGCACTACCACCTCCCCAAACCAACATACCCTCCGCCCCTACGCGCACTGGTTCTCCCACCAACGCACCAACGCCTCCCTCTTTCGATCCATCCCCTTCCCCGACGTCGTCCCGCGGCTCTCGCCCCGGCTGCACCTCGTGGAACAAGACTTCCTCACACTCCCCCTCCTCCCTGTTCCCCCACACAACCCCGACACAACCCCTGGGTACAGCTACATCACCACCCTCTTCTTCCTCGACACCGCGCTCAACGCCTTCGCCACAATGGAGCACATCTTCGCGCTTCTCCGGCCAGGCGGGACATGGATCAACCTTGGCCCGTTGCTGTGGACGGGCGGCGCGCAGGCGAAGGTCGAGTTGAGTTTGGAGGAAGTGATTAGAGCCGCGGAGGAGATTGGGTTCGTTGTTCTTGGAGGGGAAGGGGGAAAAGGGGTAGATGCGAGCAGGACGGTTGAGTGCGAGTATACGGCTGATCGGGGGGCGATGATGAGGTGGGTTTATAGGGCCGAGTTTTGGGTTGCGAGGAGGATGAAGTGAGGTGCGTGCGTGGGTATCCTGAGTGCTGTTGGGCTCGCTAACGCGCATTTCTAGATCTGCCTCTTACACTCGAAGTCAATACACTCTATTGGATGAATTCTGCACAACAACGTCGAGTACCCCGTATATTCGCGACGGAGAACGGTCACGTGTTCAACGCGTCTCGGCTACTCCTACACCGAAAAGCAATAGAAACACCCCACATACCCCTACTGCGTATGGCCGAACTCCTAAAGAGGCCTACTATAGACATTTTACTGTCGCTTCGCCATTGATATACACACCCATTATACCCTAATTGTGGCCTACGATGCCAAAGACGGTAAGACATTTGAAAGGAAAGTGGCACGTCCTTTGTGAGGAGGTATAAGTACTAAGTGGACTCGCCGCCCCTCGCTTATCCTGGTCTTGTTCTATCCTATTCCCTTCCCTGCCTACCCTTTCTTCTTCCAATATGCACTGCATAATGCTCTCCGAATTCGTGAAGTTCGAAATCGACTCCGACTCAGACGACGAGCGCCTGCCACGCCCGCACAGCAGCAGCTCCAGGGGGGTGCTCAAGCGCTACCGGCCGGACCTGTTCCCCCCCGCGCAACGCGTCGTCGCAGGGTCGGCGCGTGTGGCGCGGTATCGCGAGCGGCAGGCGCTACGGGGGAATGGGAAGGGAGAGGGGGAGAAGGTACAGGTTATGCAGAGTATCACGGCCATGAAGGGACTGGAGGATAAATCTTTCGAGGTACATGTCTGTCTCCTCTCTCTGTATACTGACTTTACAGTGTGCTATGCCCACAGGAGCTCCGCATAGAATGCTACTCCCAAAGCATTGTCGCCTCGGGGGCACCCCCGCTCCCCATTGACGCCGCGGCGGTCGCGTGGGCGGCCATCCCGCCCGCATGGAGCGGCGTGCGTGATGTGCATCCGGAGGAGGGGCTGCTGGTGCCTGATGTGGCTATGGGTGAGTGTGACGCGGCGGTGAAAGGGCAGAAGATGAACTTGAATGAAGAGGAGCGGGTGAGTGAGTGAGGGACTTGCCAGGTAGGGTTGGGTGGGGCTAATTGGTTTTTGCTCGTTCTGAAAGGAGCCATCTTTTTTCTTGCGCGAGCAGCCGTATTTGTCGCCCTCTGACCAGGAGAGAGCTTGAACACTTGACTTGACTGGTAGTTACAACACGTAGTTCATTTCCCCCACTCGTTCTGTATTATCATGTCGTGCATACGCTCTGTAACAAGTTGAAATTCATTAGGATATTTGCTAAATCTACCATTATAAAATTTCTAACGCGTCCTCATCCTATTCCTTCCTAGCAACCACAACATCACTCGGACACAGATAGAAGCAGTCTTTGCTTCTCTGCTCATGGTCGAACCTCTGACGGTGTCGGCAGATACAAGGTGCTTAACCCACGTAACTGCGCTCGACCGGACTCGATCATCTCTAATATGTTTTCACAACCAAGTTTCTTCACTGCCTCAGCCTGGCTACAAATCTCTTTGAAATAAATGAGGTGAATACGCGCGATAGCAGAAATGGGATCACTGGGCGGCCGGAATTGGTCATGAACTCGACGCTACACACATCGTCTTCCTTGGGAAGCAGTGTTGGAGATAATTGCGAGCTTGCCGTGTTACCCGGATAGAAAAGGAGTAAGTGCAGGAGCGGTGCATTGCCTGTCTTAATTGGTGTATTAGTTTTGTATATTCGTACTCACTTTGTTTCATTTATTTACTTATAAACGAGGTAGTCTACTGTTTGTATCTTTGCTCGTTTATCACTCTTATAACATTTTGACCTTTTCTGGGACGTTATTTTAACAAGCAGGGCTTTCTGTCGCGGAGTTATTCCCTTCGCTGAAGTCGATGAAGGCGGACGAATGAATCCGGTAATGTGGCAAAAGCAGCATTGGCGCTGAATTGGTAGACATTATGAGGACGCAGAATGGTACTGGCGAGCCTGAGAGCTTGTTCGCCAGGGATAGCAAAGTGTCGTAAAGGTCACGGTCTGCTTTGTCGTTCACTAATTTCAAGGTCAGTGAGGCTCTCTACTTCGTCGAAGGACAGAAATAGAGCGATCTCCTCTGGACTTGATTTGCCTCCCGAGAGCTTATGAACAGTGCTCGTTAGCTCCTTCCCACATTTCACTAGAAGTGCTGCAAACTTATCCCAGAGTTCGATGCACCAGGCAAACTTTTTTCCAGCCTGCGATGTCGGCGATGGCGTACTTTGAAGCCGACAATAATTCAGTACGCGTCTCGCTACAAAATAGGCATACCTTGACGGCCTGACCATAGATGGTGACCCTATAGGGTTTGCCCGTGGAGATGTCTGTCTTTACCAAACGACTCTGCCACCAAGCGACTAGCTCCTAGACATTCTTCATGGTTGTAGGAGCGAACCGTTCGATATGTTTGCGCACATGCTTGAACACATACGCGAGCACGATGCAACACCTGTTCACTCAGTGGAAGGTGGCAAGTTTACACGGACTCCCCTCGGCCTGCATTATCATGAAGTCTTGGATGGCCTCGTCCGGAGTGGGAAAATTTACTATTCAGCAAGTCGTATTAAGTCAGTGTGGTGGATATCGTACCGCTCAAAGATCTCCGTCCTAGATTGATTAGGATGGATACAACACACTTTGCCAACTCATTAGTCGCACGCGACTTTCCCGACCCAGAGCTTTGTATAATGCGAAGTTGGCGTAGTGACCTTTATCCCTCGTTTTGCTCATGCTGTTAATGGCCTCCAAGAGGAGCAGGTGAGTGTCCCCGATAAAAGTAACCTCAAATGCCCTCTGAGAGACGACATAACTAATAGGTACTACAGGTAAGTCACTTATTCAATCTCGTGCAAATTATGGGCTTACTCGGGGCATCATTTCTATCCTTCATCTCGCTGTGTCTTCCCTGGCAGAGGCCTCAGCGTGCGTTGAGGGGGGGGGATTCTTGCAGGATGGTTAATATAAAAAAATGTCAGCCATGATAGGTGGACACTGTTCGAATCTTCTTACCGAACAAGCGGAATTGTCACAACAAACCACTGGTTCTGGCAGTCCCTTGCCACCCCAGTCGAGTAGCTTCTTGGAGCTGCGGTCTTTCCTTCAAAAATTCCGTTGCATACTCCAGAGTAGCGAACTCTAAGTTCCGGACAAGTCCGGCAGAGCACTACCAGGACTAAGCTGACTTTTTCTCTTCTGTGCTCTTTGTCGAATGTCGCCCACCAATGCTCTGGGAAGTACCCGTCTATGTCCTTGCCATTGATCATGCGCACGTCCGTATCCTCGTGGATGCAACTCATCATCATGGTCCCTGTACTTGCGATCAATCTCGTCAGGACAAACTCAACAATATCGTGTCCTCATCCTAATCCTCCCCAGCAACTCCAACATCGTAGATAAAGTTCGGGACATGACTCTCGAACCACGCCAAATCATCCTCTCCAATCTCTGGACCTGTACCACTGACCCCTAAAACCACTATGCCCCCGAAACCTGTCTTGTTCATTCTCTTCTCTCTCGCCTCAACCATCCGCTTCAAAGCGCTGACCGAAAAGTTTTCGCAGTCCTGCAGGCCCAACGCAACCATCTGCAAGCACCCACCGCTCTGGGGAGGTTTCTCGCCGAGCATCTGCAGCACTCCATCATCGAACGACGGACAACCCTCGATAGTCAGCGAGCTCCCGTACCACATCGCCAACTTGCGCTTAATATCCGCGTCCTCCCCAAGATTTGCGAAGATAAGTGCGTGTGCGTCGGGCATGCTAAAATCCAAGAGCTCGTTGATGAAGCAGTTAGTTATTTTGAGTGTCTGGACGGCGAATGCGCTAGCGCGAAAGCTACGGAATAGCTCGGAGAGGATCTCGCAGCTGAGGGTGTCGAGCACTAGGGTCTCGAATGAGGAAGGGAAGTCGTAGGGGAAGTGGGCTTCAGCCCCGAGGCCGAATGGGAGATTGGCGAGGTGGAGGAATTGGAGCGAAGTGAGGCGGGTGAGTTGTTCGAGGAAGGGGTGGAAGTCGATGGGTTCGGGTTGGGAGTCGTTGTCGTCGTCTGGCTCAGATTGATCATCGTTCTCTGGGGAATCAGACGGGTGGGCAAAGGCTATGGTAAGATACTGCAGTTCTGGAACAAGCTCTGCAGTCCAATCTTCGTATATCTGGCGCATGCGCATGAAATTGAACCCGTCCAGCGTGAGGGATCGCACGCAAGGGCGCGAAAATTCCGTGTGGGGAGCCTCCAAATCTTTACTAAACACAGCGGGATCTCGGTCTTCGGCTTCGCATTCTAGTGTTAGCGTGATAAGCAGTGGAAAAGACCCAGAAATTTGGATTCCGATTATAGGCAGAGAGGTACTCCGGAAAACGTTGACGTGGAGACTCCGGAGACGATGGAAATGCGGTTTAACGAACTCGAGAATCTCCCGTACTCGCGCTTGCTCCTCTGGATCATGCGTGGCGTCTTCCCCGCGCGAGCGGCGAGCCAGTGTAATGTTAAGTGGCAGATTTGCAGACCAGGTCAGGTGCGCCTTGATATCGGCTACCGACGTGCCCTCCGAGTCAGAGTCTATAGCGATGAAGAGACGCGTCCAGAACGCGGGGACAGAAGCGAGGAGGTCGCGCCATGAAGTGCACACGGCTGCGGGTGTGTATGGAAAGAGACCAGGTGCAAGGAGATCTTCTTCGGGGTCCCACATCGTTTGATAGTCGCCCGTTATTTCTGGGAGCAGGGACGGGCTGGCGAAGACTAGGTCTCGCTCTTCTTCGGCTGGTTTTTGGGATATCAAGCAGGTGAGTTTGAAGATTGTGAGCAGAACTTCATTAGGGAGATGGGATATAAGTTTCCCAATGGGCTGGGAGGTATCCGAGGACATGTTATGAAGTATGTAAGCTTAATGCAGACGCGTCGGAAGAGAACTGAATGCAGAGCGTGACGAAGTCGGGAGTGGCCGAGACGCTGAGACGGGAGTCGACCAACAAGAAACGTTGGCAAAGTTCTGCACTTCGCTTCATTTCCACTGGCACTCTCCTTCCGAAAATCCTATCAATCTTGTGAGACTGCCGTAGGATATCTGTGATCGAGTCTAAGGCTTGCTTATTGGTCACCGATTGGCTCTGTTACAACTAACGGCTGAGATTACCCAGTCCCACTGTCTCGCATTTGATGATCTGTCTCGCCACAATTCTATGACCTGTCTCTGTGCTTTCTTGTCATCCGGATTCTTCACGTCTTCTCCTCTTGCAGCGGCCCAAGCTGCTTTCCCAAACTGTGCTGGACAGATGAACCGATGAAGAACACAAGGCACTGGATAAGGATACCTTCAGACTTCGTGTCAACTCTTATCCTGCCAGGTACTCGAGATTCTATACCCCACGTAAAAAATTGGAGGACCTTGGCATTATTTTGCGAGCTGTATGCCAAGAGACCGAAGGGATGAGGAAGGACTTTGTCACAAACAATGACGCAGCAAAGTTTATTGAGAAAAATGTACCGTTGCAGGAATTCGTTCTTCGAGCATGGAAGGCGAGCACTTTCAGACTGCTGCGGGTACTAAGTATGTTCGATGCTCACTGGTCAGGCAACACTCACTGCGTTACTTTCCTATCCCAGAGATCCTTCAATAGCTTGTACCCCAAGATCAAAGTCAATTCAAAGAAACATACTTAGTGAGTGGGAATTCATTTTACTTATTGAATAACTCTGAGATGCATTTATAGGAAAAAGTACACCTCATGCTGGTGTTTCCGCACTGTCTTGACAATACACTCTTTAAAACCCCCGTTCACTGTCGACATGCACATTCTCCTGCACGATACGATAAATACTATGTCATCGTCTAATGACCATCACATACGTCGCAAGTCGTCTTATTCCAGCTGCTTCCCCATCATTCAGAGTTCCGGGATGGGCAAAATGCGCACCGTGTGTGAACTAGCGAGGCGCGTATGCACCGTTCTGTTCAAACTAGGGAAACCTCGAGAGCTCATTTACTTGACAATGGTGTGTTACTCCTCTTTCGGATGTGAACACCACTAAACGATATCCCAGTACCTATATGGGCCGAACCAGACGTGGCTGTGCAAGACTTTGTAATGCCTGAGTCTAGCCAAAATTATACCTCTCGTTCTACCCGTGTTCTTCTAATGATTCCTATCCACTTTTCCGTCGCCCGTAACGACAATACTCTAATGCCGACTATACTATAACGGGGCCGCCAGCTCCATTCCAACCTCGCAGGATTTCTCAAGGTAGAAGCAAATATCGGGAACGCCAATGCTATTGGACAATGTACGTTCGGTGAGTAGGAAAGTCATGAATATCGATATCACCAAAATTCAGCGGAATTCAACCGAAAACTCACTCTACAGGGTACTTCGCTGTTGCATTAGGACCAAAAGTAGCCTGTATGTTTATTTATTTAATTCGTTTAAATCGACTTTCACATCTTTTCTCTTTCTCTTCTAGATAGCAGAGCTCATGCTAATCATCCTCGCCACCATCTTTTGCATTTCCACAACGTCAAGCCAACAATATCCGTCCTCAGACCAAGCATTGGTCTTCTCCTGATAGAGCGCAGAGAGGGTCTAAGGATAACTTTTAAATCATCACGCATAACGTTCTGAATAGTGATTGCATACCTTTGCTTTATTAAGGAGGAAAACACTTTCAACCGTTTTACTTTTTACGCGACTTGGAACCCTTTCCAGAGCCAACTGCCAGCACTGTGCCTTCTTGTGGCTTCTCCTGAAAGAGCAGAGAACAAGGATATCATTTTAGATTCATCCAGCCCACGAGAAGAAATAAATGATCACATACACTTCCCGTATCGGGGATGATAATCCCTCCAGAAGATTTACTGCCCTGGTCGAGGGTCTTAACAATGACGCGATCATGCAAAGGCTTGATTTTTGGCTTGGTCGGTGCACCAAGGGCAGCCTGAGAGGAGAGTGCAATCGCAGCGGTTATGACGAAAAGAAGTGAAGACAGTCTCGCCATTATGCTATCAGTGGAAGTTAGATACAGAAAGCTGCACAGCAGTTATAGTGAGGGTTAAACGACCAGCGTTAACGAGCCTCGTAATGGACTACCTGGTATTTTATACATATTTACATACAGTACGTCACTTTCACCATGACAATTATCCTGACCCGCCATCACCAGAATCAGCTGTATGCAGGGATTTGTGATGAGGCGGTGATGCGCAGTTTTGATGGGTTTCAATATTGCAAGGAAATGAATTATGGACTATTTATAGTTGGACACATCGTGGGGACGGGAGTTCACTTAGAGCTGGTCCAGAAACCGGAGTCGCAAAATCGCGAAACAAGCTTCAGGATTTTTGTTTACATTTGGAGCGTAGCCAAACAGAACACGCGTAATGATATTCACTATTTAATTGCTTGCTCGGTAGATGACCGTGTCAACAGGCTGTAGTGGAGTGGGAAGGGGTCGAAATGGGCACTCACTGCAGGGAAATTTCCCCTTTAAGATTGGTCCTATTTGCCTATGCTCCAAATGTAAACAAAAATCCTAAAGCTCATTTCGTGATTTTGCGACTCCCGGTTTCTGGACCAGCTGTATATAATAGAGAATGCCACAGTCGTTTACTGCGCGTCTTCCAGAAATAAGTTATTCAATGTTTTCTGATCTTGGTATCTACACCATTTCTGCGTTGTGAGATCGTTGGCTTTCGCATCAAGGCTTACACTACTAATTCAATTATTGCCATTTGCATCCTAGCGGCGCAAGCGCCCGTCCCCAACTCTCATTTTAAACTCCGATTGAATAGGACAGTGACACGTTGAGGTCTCAGCACCCAGTGCTCAGTGTTCGGTCCTGCTTTATACTTCTCGAGACTATATTTCTATAATGACGCCGCTATCTAACGAAGATTGGATCAATTTAGTAGATGAGATTATACAGCATGCTCAACTATGCAATGATGCTGGCCTTAGTGACGAATTGGAGCAAATTGCGCGAGAACTCGGCGCCATTATGTTCATTTCCTGCTACTCAACGTCGAATGTTTATATGATCCTCTTTAGCTTCGAATGCTATGTTACCAAATTATAGGGTCTATTTCTGATGCAAACTGCCCAACGAAGTCATTCAAAAGATTACAATTAGCATTTGGAAGATGCACGAGAGGCGTATCAAACCTTTCACGATCGAGTATGCAGAAGATCAGTTGAGAGTGCTGATGACCTAAAAATAAATATGACATTTAGATTTGATAGTGATGCAATATCCACCGTGAGTGGAATGTCATGTTCAATTTGGCAGACATCCTAAGTTTGTTGGTTGGTTGCAGTGGTACATGCAATCCTGCTGCACCCCGGGAAAGGAGACACGCTTGTCGCGCGACTGCTTCTTACAACTGCCTACGACCGGGCTTTCAGGGGTTACACTCCTAGTATGTGCGTATATGTCTGCCCGCCTATCTTCCTCTTTAATGTTCTTCGTGCGCTCCTTGGAGACCACTTCGACAGCGACCTTCTCAACGCTCTCGCCACCAACGGCTCGACTCGCTCATTCAAGGGCACTTTCAATGGGGCCCTAGTGCGTCTCTCGCATTTCGATTGGTTCTGGAAGGATAAGGAGAATACGGCGCATAATACCCTGGAGGCGTTCATGCGCGGGAGGTGGGTCAGTACGCTGAAATACAGCAGATCATGGTTCCGATTGTCATGCGTGATGGAGTGCGTCCGAGAAGATGACGCCATTCATTTTATTCCAGATTAAAGACGATATAACGAAAGCGAAGGGTCATCCCGTCAATGAAGCTCAGAGCGATCCCGCATCCACCGACCTCCTTCCGATATTGGGCGACATCGAGCAACCGTGCACGTTATCAAGATGGATTTCCGCTCCTCAGAGGCAAAGGTAATAGCTCACGAGCACACAACGCCGACTTCGACGGCGCATCCCTGCTTCTCCATTGAACTGTAAGGGCTGGACTCGAGTCTGTATCCGCTCGTCAAGGCCCACGAGGGAGAGTACGACCGGCTTTTGTTCTCAAGGGAGGTATGACACGCGCGGAGGCGTGGCGTATTCTGCTGTGCCGCGCACGAGGACTTCTGGGAATCCAGGTCCGGGAAGATTACCGAAACGCAAGGAAGGGCCTCGGGACCCAGAGGAAGTCGTTGTGAAAAAGTAAGGGCGCGTATGAGCAACTCGAGCGGCGTGAGGAGTCTACTCACTAGACGTTTCATACGCAGAATCGGGCATAGATGCTAATAAAAGTAGTAAAATTTCGTGGCTACGTTGTGTGGTCCAGAGAAATAAACTGGTTTCTGTACTTCCGTTTCCCATTAAGGCCGACGAGCAAGAAAGTAGACTCGTCAAGCGTTATGCATCACTGCGAGGCAAGCCAGGATCGCAGAAGCATATTACAATTAGCGATAACATATAAAAAATCCAATAGTTCTATCCATCCAGATATCATGGTCTACAAAGGATATCACCTTATATTTTATTCTACTTCCAGCTCGTCCAACTTCTTTCCCCCCCCACTACCTTGGTAGCTCCAGCTCAAGCTCAACAGTCCAAATGAATTCTTATGCCTGCCGCGCCTCCTCTCCTACAACCCTCGCCCGCTTCATCTTCCCCTCCTGGTCCTGCTCTGCCTCCTCGCCGCCCTCGTCCGGCTGCGTGCGCTTCGTCGAGACGGCGGGTGTGGGTATCGTCTCGGAGGATATAGGCGTAGGTTCTGGTTCCGAGGCAAAGGTTGAGGGAGGAGGGGGAAGAGGAGGGGGTATCTCAGCTGCGGAGGAAGGAGCAGAAGGAGGAGGGAGCGCGGCTTGTACTGAAGACACTCATCAATACCTCAAGTATCACAACACGGCGTAGTAGAAAGTACGTACCACCCGTTATTACTCGATCCTTTTTCCCATTCTTCTTCTCCTTCTTCGCTCCACCCTCCGTGTCCTCGCTCGCGGGTACAGGTAGCGGCCGGAAATACGGCTGCGCAAGCCAGTGCGGGAGGATCCTCAACCCCGTCGCAGGGTCGATCGTGATCAGGTCGCGTAGAGTCTTGCCACCTGCCAGAGCCGCTTTCTCATCGCGCTACCAAAAAAAAAACGAAAAGCCCATCAGCATCCTTACCCCTACAAGCCACACCAACGCAAAAAAAACGCACCTCCATCCTCTCCCGCATCTCCTCACACAAACCCACATACTGCCTAATCCCCTCCCTCTCCTTCTCCCTCCTCTCCTCCGAATGCCCGCCGCGCACCTGCCGCACGACGATCTTGCCAAGGCGGTCGCGCAGATCGAGCTCGCGCGCGAGGCCAGGGCGCATAATCTTGAACAGGTGGCCTTTGATCCCGCTCACGGTCGTGCGTGTTTGGAGGGACAAGACGTCGGAGAGGTACTCGAGTGCGAGGGAGGCGTGTGGGGGGTGCTGTGTGAGGAGGGCGGCGTCGGAGTCGTACCAGGAATCAGGAGAAAGCGCAGGGGCGGAGAGTGTAGGGGAAGTGGTTGAAAACAAGGGCAAAGGTGCAGGGGCGTACGCCCCCAGCCCAGCGAACAGTGCGGGATTATAGAGGTTCCCCTCGGCGGACATGACGCCGTCGCAGCCGGTCGCAGCAAGGCATGCGGTGATGTCCTCTTGGAAGAGGATGTTGCCGTTCGCAAAGACGGGGATGGAGACTGCTTGCTTGACTGCGCGGATTTTAGCCCAGTCTGCGAGGCCCTATTTGGGGATGGGTGAGTATGGTGTGGGAGTTAAAGATAGGAAGGCGGAGGAGAAAAGAAAATATGCAAAGAGAAAGGAAGAGAAAGGGACGAAGAAAGAGAGACGTACTGTATTATGTCCACGTTGTTCGCGTATCCGTCCGTGGCAGGTAATAATCTGCGCCCCCGCCCTTTCCAACATCTTCGCATACTCCACCGTTTTCTCCACCGTCGGGAACACGCGGAATTTGGCCGTCACAGGGACCTCTAAGTTCACATGCAAGATATTGACTATGCCCCCGTCAGCATCTTTACCCCTCCCATATAGAAAACCAACACTCACTGAGCTTATATATGAGCTCCCAGTCATCCTGCAGGAAAGAGCCATACCGGCCCTTCTTCGCGATGTCCTGCGGGCAGCCAAGGTTAATGTCGACGGCGTCACAATGTGGCGCGACGACCTTAGCGGAGGCGAGCAGCTGCTCAGGGTCGTTGGCGCAGAACTGGACGATGAGCGGGCGGTCGGTTGCGGGGGCGCCTTCTTCGCCGTTGGGGATGTCAAAGTTAGCCTGGCGGTAGGTTTTGTTCGAAGCGTCGACGAACATCTGGATACTTACGTTAGGTATCCGGGGTAATGACATGGGTGGGAAGGACATACCTTTGCATTAATCATGGGCGTGTAGATGAGCTGCGTTGCAATCAGCGAATCTGTAATCGGCTGAAAATACAGGAACCCTCACTTACTTGCGCGCCATAGCGCCTCGATAGCCTGCGCCATGCCTACATGTCTACATGAATAAATCAGTCTTCCACAATTACTTTTCAGCAACGCACCAGCTCACTCTGATCAACCATCGGCGCAACGATGTACTGTGGGCTCCCTAGGACATTTCTGTAAAAATCGTATCCGCCGAGCTTTGTACTTGATGTCGTTTCTAGTATTTTTCCGGGCATGGTAGGGACGAATGAGCGTAGAGAGGCGCAGATGCCAGCGAGCACCGTGCGGAAGTGCGAAATTGTGGTGGAGGACGGAGGAAAAGGGTATTTGTGGGTGTTGTGGCGATCGGCAGGGGGTGATCGGTGTGGACTGAATTTTTGTCGAGGCGATCATTGAATTCGGCGGACTAACCCCCTCGCACGCGACCTCCCTCCTTATCTCTGTTTCTTCAATTCTATTCATAATCTTTGCAGTAACGTCCGTCACGACCATGTCTCAACGTCCCGCCTCCATGGCCGTCGAGCACGAGAAGCTCGACATCGAGGACGACGAGACACGAGCACGCCGCATCCGTGTGTCCCATTTATCTTTCACTCCAATATCAACTTACACAATTCACAGAACACTCCCTCGAGAAGCTCGCATCCACCACCTCCCTCTCCGCTGAACCCCCCGCCTTCCCCAAGTTCGATTTCGGCGACCGCACCACCTTCGCCGTGAAGCCCCCCACTGAACGTATGCTCCCCCTGTCCGCCTTTGTTACTCTCGTTCTTATCTATCCACAGTGCTCTCGCGCATCCAGGCATTCCTTCCGCAGCTCGAGGCCTCGAACGCGCTCCTCGCACAGCAGGACCCCGCGAGCGTCGACATCGAGAACGTAGACGACAAGATGGGGACGTACATTGAGATGGTGTGTCTTGTTTCCGCTCCAGACAACGATTACGCATGTCTGACTCGCTCCTACAGAACCTCGGTCTCGGCGTGTATGAGGACCGCTCGAATGCGCACCACTCAGAGGACGACGACACCGAGATGTCCTCTTCCTCCTCTTCCTCCTCCTCCTCTAGCTCTTCGAGCGACTCTAGCACCTCGCTCACAAGTCACAAGCGCCAGAGCGACTCCGACGACGACTCCGACTCGGACAGCGATAGCGAAATATACACAGGGTTCGTGCTCCACCGGCGGGTCAAGCCCCTCCCGCGGCGCGCGCGTGCCAAGCCGCAGATCGTCGTCCTCGACGAGGGGGAGGGGCAAGCGTCCGTGTCGTAGACACTTCCCGTTCCTTTGGTCGCCTCTGACATCTAGTCCGTCCCACCCCCCCCGCTCACTCATCCTACTCATCTCCACCATGATCTATCTGCAGCCCCATCCTACGTCGACACGCCTTTTATATGTACCATAGCTGTTTATTTAATATTCTTGTCTCTCACACTATTTTTTATACTCCCGTTCGTGGGCTTCCATTGCTCCCATTCATGCTTTGCCGCTGCCCTCTCAGGAAAGGCTCACCAATTCTACCATTGCAAAGTACTTCGCGAACAAACGCGACTCTATTAACCACATTGACGCCCAATGCTGTAAAGCCATAAAGGACTCCCGTTCCTGCATGGGTATAAGTATGCCGTACAACGCCATCTAGACGCCATATTGCCTCATCGCTTATAGTAAGAAAGACGATTGCTTTTTGAATGCAAGTCCCCTTGAAGTTCGTCTCGGCTACTCCCATCGGCGTACGCTCGGCAGTGTTAACATTATACACGTAATATTTACCATTGTCAATTGCAATTCCTTGTCAATTTATACCATATAGCTTTCAGTGCTCATTAGATGAACTTCGGCCATTCCCATTCACCGAATCAGTGCTGTTTTCTTCAGCGATGTAACAGTTTTAATATGTACAGGATATAATTTGAAGCTGTTAGAAGGAACAAATCAGTAGACATACATACAGCAAGAAAGTCATCAGAAATGGAAACACTCCTTCACCCTATTCATGACCATCCCAGATAAAATCGGGAACGTGATTCTCAAAGCACGCCAAGTTATCTTCCCAAATCACTGGGCCAGCACCAGTAACTACCAAGATCCAGACTCCCCATCCCTGTCTCCCTCATTCTCTCCTCTCTCGCCTGCACCATCCGCCTCAGCGTCCCCACCGAGAAGTTTCTGCAGTCTTCCTTAAAATACTCGCCTATTCGTTCGTTCATTCGTTTGTCATCGTCCATCAGTTGGAACATTTTGGTCGTGGATGTCCTTGCACTTGACTGTTCGTGGTTGGTGTGACGACCAGATCAGTCCGTGCGCACTGTGCAGGTCCCACAGGCTCACGCGACGCGACGCGACGATTCGTACAGCACGTGAGTACATATATTTCCTAAACTAGATCCGCATCAACTCTTCGTTGTCAATGTCTTCCTGCTCCACCTCTGCTTCTTACACCAATCACTCACTTTTCGTTTGTTACTGTGTGCAAACTTTAGAAAGGAATACGATTCTCTGAGCCAAATGTGCGAATAGCGCGAGAATCGACGCCAGCATAAAAGCCTTGAATTTGCTTGGCATCATCTGAATGTACGCATCCTGCTCATTCCCCACAAGCATCTCTCCTAGACAATCGAGACCCATGTCATTTTCCAGGTCACCATGTCGGATAACATCGGATATTCACTGGAACTCCTCCTCAGGATTGTCATATGAGGTTCTTCGTTGCCAATGCTCGTCGTGGTCTTTGTCTAGGTCGTGCGAAGTCGACTAACCAGTGCTGGATTCGGCTGTTGAAGATGTCGCGTTCTAGCGCATTATCCGCGCGGTCCTACTTTTCACGGTACCGAACACCTCCGGTTAACAAAATTCTGCATGGCCTACTTGAAATTCTAGGACTGCTGATTGGAGCGAGGGGTGCTGTTCATGTCAAACAACAATCTTCCAACGACTGTCGTCACTAAAGATGTACCACTCGGCCTATCCTATTCGATGCCTTTGTGTCATGTTTTCCGCACAGACAATTTCATGTGCTGATATTCGTTAGCGGACCAATACTCTTCTGTTTATATCGTTGAGGGAGGCGTCATCTACATTTCAGTCGGCCTTGGCATACTCATCTGCGAATGAAAGATGTTTTGGAAAGGTATAAAGGCGAGTCATTATTGCTGCTTAGAGGATCATCAAGTGCTCAGCATGCAGTTGTTCCTCGCTTCGACAGCTTTCTTCTCGCTACTCAAGCTTACTCTTGGATTGGCCCTTGAATCCCGGGCTAGTTTCAAGGACGTTACTCTTGACATCGCCAACGCTCAGTTGGCTCCAGATGGATTTTCGCGAAGTGGGCTATTATTTTCAGCTTGATCGAAGATTTCATGTCTAATGCTGCATATTTTAGGCACTATCGTAGCCAATGGAGCCTATCCTGGCCCTGCCATCACAGCCGTCAAAGGGCAGACTCTTCGAGTTACGGTGAACAACAAGCTGGTAAAACTTCATCAGGCAGATGTTTTTTGTTCGCTGCTCAATTTATGGCTGTAGACCGACCCAACTATGCGTCGCAGTACCGCGCTTAATCTGGACGGTATCTTCTTCACTACTCAGAACTCATACGACGAAGGATCTCCAGGCGTTGCGGCCTGTCCAATTGCACCAAATGCAAGCTATATCTATGAAGCTCCTCTCACGCAAACTGGGACCTTCTGGTATCATAGGTAGGACTCACATTTATCTGTTGCTAAAATGCTAACCGTGTCCAATTTTCCAGCGAACTGAGTGTCCAATACGTCGATGTGAGTTAAGCGCCTCACTTGATTTCGTGACATGCTCATGCATCGTTATTTAATTAGGGCTTCCGTGGACCTCTTATCATCTACGGTTTGGAACTTGCAAAATACTTTTGACTCCGTCTCATTCTATCTATAGATCCACAGGATCCCCTGAGAAGCCTCTACGACGTAGACGACTTGTCCACGGTAAAACAACCCGTTTTTTGTCGCAGATTAACGATTGCTGACTTATGTATCGTCTGTAGATTATCCAAATCGGTAAGGCCGCATCACCCATCTTAATTCATATCCTAATCGTGCTGTAACAGCCGACTGGTGGCAGAACTCGACGGTGCCTCTTCTCGCTGCGTATGAAGCAACTGGCGTCGTTCCCATCCCAGACTCCGGGACAGTAAACGGTGCTGGTCGCTTTAACGGTGGTCCAGCTGTCCCGTGGTCCGTTACCAACGTTGTCAAAGGCAAACGCTACCGTCTCCGGATCATCAACGAGTCCGCTCGCAGCGTCTTCACATTCTCTATTGATCAACATAATCTGAGTAAATCTGCTTTGAATCTACCATGATGATTTGTAAGACTGACTTGTACAACTTCTCTAAGCTGTTATTGAAGCTGATGGCGGCGCGACTAAGCCCATGACTGTCGACTCGATCCAGATGCTTGCCGGACAGCGATACTCGGTTGTTGTACGTGCTTATAGTGCTTTTATATTCTTTGTCTTATCTAACGATTCAATTGCAGCTGACTGCGAACCAGCCTGTCGATAACTATTGGATCAACGCACCCTTCGTTGGAGGAGCTGCTGCTCGCAACTTGAACCGTGCGTCTTCCATCAGCCCTAAAATGATGGACTTGCCTTCCTAACCTCTCTCACAGAGAACGCTACTCTCTCGCGAGGCATTCTGCGATATGCAGGAGCACCCAAAGCTGACCCCACTGCCCCCATGACACTCGGGCCAGCTGATGGCGTCTCCCTCATCGAAGCCGATCTTCGCGTGAGTTAGTTTGTCTCTATCAGAAAGATCATGCTGATGTGCCCGTGTAGCCTCTGGTTCCCGTCACTGTATGTCATAGTTTTCAATGTTTTTCATATTTAATTCTCACACCGGCACGATATTAGCCCGGCATTCCTGACGTCAACATCACTCTCGACCTCACCGTAGTAACTGGAAAGGCCATCTGGAACGTCAACAACATCTCCTACGTGGCCCCGAAAGTTCCTACTCTTGTGAAAGTTCTCAACGGAGCCACCGATCAGGCCTCTTTTGACCCGACCGAAAACACCTTCATTTTGCCCAAGAACAAGAACATCCAGATCATATTCCCCCCGACGTGAGTGCTATCATCTTATCGTTTAAATTGTTACTGATACTTTCTGTAATTCTCAGTGATGACGACGATGCTCATCGTATGTGTACTCCATGATTAGGTACTTTCTCTTGCTGATTGCAACCTTCCAGCCCTCCATCTCCATGGTGGTAACTTCTTCCTCGTCAAATCCATGACCAGCAATGCAACCAATGAGATCGATCCCATTCGCCGCGATGTAGGCCGCATCCCATGTTATTTTCTTAACAGTTTATATTGATATGCTTGACAGACTGCTGGTGTCGGCGGCTCTGGCACCACCCTCCGATTCCGTACTGATAACCCAGGTTCGTCTCTAACGCCGCTTCATTCATAGCAATGTTGTAATGCTATTCCCCTATAGGCCCCTGGTTCTTCCATTGCCACATCTTCTGGCATAAGCAAGCGGGTCTCGCCACCGTCATGCTCGAGAGCCCGAAAGATATTCAGAACCAGGTGCACCCTAGCAAAGCTTGGGATGAGCTTTGCCCCGCGTTCGTGCCATTCTAGTTATTCTCTTCGTGCCTTTATCTGACTCTGCTCGTTGACAGTTACAATGCCCTTCCCGCCGAGTTGCAGTGAAAAGCTGTTTCGAAATAGGTCTATATATCGAAAGTTTTCTACTAGTTCTCCTTCCGGTAATCCAGGAACTGAGGTCGATATTCGTCAATATATATATTATTATACTTACAAACTGAATACAATGATACATGCTTGAGTGTTTACAAATCGAGTACAGTGGTACAATTTCAAGTTCAATTGTTTAGAGACTTGGGCTTAGGTATCTGGGTATCATCTGCAACTCCTCTACGGCCAGATCCAGGCCTCATCGATTTTATCATTGAAAACAGTGCTAAGATCAGCGCACCTATTCCATCTTCATCTTCGAAGATGCATTCGAATGCATGTGTGTAGGTATATTATTTGAGTTGATAATGTCATGAGCGTGTTTCACTGTTCAAAGTTATTCGACCGGCGGTGAATAGCGCGGCAGCAAGCAAGAATCCTGTGCTAAGTCCTATGTATGAGTTTCGCGACGGAGTCTCCTTCACTTGTGGCTCGTCTTCATCCAGATTGACATCAGCCTGACTACAGATTGGATCAAGTGCCGATGTTTCGAGGGCTGGAGATTTCTCCGAGAAGCTGGATGACTGGAAGTGCAGGGAGGCAGGGTCAGATAACGACGCTTCGAGGGCTTGGGGTATATCTGAGAAACTGGGAGACTCGAGGGAAGGCGAAGACCTCGAGGTATTGAAGACAAGTTGCTTCGAGGAGAGTGCATCCTCTTCTGAATGGAAGACCGGCTCCCATTCCCGTAGTGAAACACCGACACTGAGAGGGCTCAAGGGAATAGTTGTGGACTGGACAGCGAACCCATTCTCGGCAGGGAAAGGTCGAATCTCAGGACGATCTAGGAGGTGAGCTTTCATAACCTGGCCGACCTGAACAAATGGATCAATAAGACTATCAATAATTCAAAGAACGGTGAACTTACAGCAAACGATGTGCACGCATATGCGGGGAAATATACAACCTTTGCATTAATTGTGTCCAGCATACCATCAACGTCCATGCCAGGGTCTGAGGGCCCGCCAAAGAAAGTCTGCAGGATCGTCGAATTTCCACATTCTTCTCTTGGTTCTTGGTCTCTTGACGTAGCCCCTTGCATTTCGGGAATCTCGTACATCGCCAGTCCGCTCAATCCGGCGTTCTCGATCCTCACAAACCTCCTCCACCGTGGCCCAAACTTGTCGCCGTTCAAGTCTGAAAACACACATAAGCTCACTTCATGCCTCCATATACGACCTGGGGGATGGTGTGAACTGGAAGATGTCGATGAGTCGCTACGTTCACGAGCCTGTGCGTGTCTGAGAACCTTGCTGAGTTGTGCAGACCATGGATCAGTCGAATATCTTATGCATGACATGATAACCTGTATAAGAATAGAATAGAAGGTGACTAAACGAAAGAACGCCTAGGAGTAAATTGCAGGAAGGAAGCCAGCTTCAAAGTCAAAGTCAAAGAATGAAATTAAAGTTTGGATGAAGAGGGAGCTTGAAGAGACGCGACTCCGACTCCGTAACGCGCACCCCCGTGACGCATTCCAAGAACATTCAAAGTATCAAGCTCATTGCAAAGAACAGTGTCGGCCCGCTGCTTTGTCGTCACCTGGATAGTAAATCGAAGGAAATAAGTAAATCCTCAAGGATTCGATGTGATATTACTCCGTTTTATTGCTCAGACAATACAATGTGCACAAGATAGAGAGCGACAGTTGGTGCAGGCTCGTATATACACTACTAGAATTGTTTTGTTCAAAATGCCAAGAGCAGAGAGCGACACTAGGCGGGAATTAGCCGCACAGTTCGTAATGAGCGAGGTAGAGTGTCCGTCCGTAAGGTTCAAGTCAGGGATGGACAAGGCGTGCAGTATTGTAGACGACGAGGGTTGGTCGGAACATGACCATGAATTAGGGAGTTCAGAGAGACTAAGAGAGAGTGGAAGTATAGAGAGTGGACGGCGGATAACCACCAAATGGAAGGCAAAATATGAACAAAGAAATAAAAGGGTTCAAAATACTAGGTAGGTAGAAGTATTCGGAGGGTAATAAAGAGAAAGGAACAAGGAAAAAAAACATATGTATATGAAGCAAAGTATTAATCACGAACACAAAAAGAAGAAAAGAAGAGACATGGACGAAGAGAATGTAATAAAGAAGCGACAACCAATAGCCCAAAAGATCCAACCTTGGCAGAGGGCGAACGATGAGGCCAACCAACCAAAGTGAGTCAGTAAAGGCTGGCAAGGCGTAGGCGGGATCCCGGAGCCAAACATCTTCCATCCACTGGGAGTTGTTTTAGGGGGGAGGGGTAGGGGGAGCGGTAGGGGTAGGTGGGCGGGGTTTCGATATCGCGCTAATGGGAGAGAGGGAACGAAGGAGAGACAAGATGGACAGAGACGCAAGGAAACAGAGACAGATGGCAAGGCAAGGACAGTGAGTATGAGGGGTCGTTCGTTCGTTTGTATTACGCCTAACGACACCACATGGGGGGTATCCGAGGAGAGCACTTAAGCCCTCCTCATCGTGCACATGACGGGGCGGTGGCGGGGTGGGGGTAGTCGCAGATTCGGAGCTGATCACATTACGAGGGAGATTGAAGCCGGTACGGATGGGGGGAAGTGTGGACTGGAAGTTAATCACGCAGTGGCAACAACGCCATTCGGCGCGTGCTCTCCACCGTCGACATGCATCTCCTGTGCCTCCACGTGCTCGTCATTGCCCTCAAGGCCGCCCATCTCGCCGTCCTCGCCCTCACCTGCGCCGGTATTCGGGGACACCTCCCCATTCGCCTGTGTGTTGCCGCTCGCCTGGCGGCGCCCGCTGGAGCCGCCCTGGGGGCCTGAGCGCGGGGGGTTCGCGCACCGGTCCTTCCCGTGCGCAATGCGCAGGTTCGCGTACTCGGGCTTGTTCTTGATGCCGTCGATCGCCTTGATGGCGTTTGAGACGTTCGTAAAGTTCACAAACGCGCAGTTCCTAATAAAGCACGCCGCAAGTTAGTTCTATTTGGAGAGGAAAGACTCTGCAGCACATACTTTTCTTTGAGGAAATTGACGAGCTCGATGTCCCCGAACTCGCCAAAGTCGCGCTTGAGCCTGTCCTCGGTGAAGGTCTCAAAGTCCTCGATGTTCCCGATGTACACGTTGCGCGTAGCGCCGGAGTGGACCGCGAGCGCCAATGCGGGCGGGAGGGGGCCCGAGTTCTTGCCCCAGCCGATCTTGAGCCGGCGATTGTTAAGCGTCAGCCCCTGGTATGAGGCGACCTGGAAGAAGGTGAACGCTGCCGCGGGGTCAACGAAGGTCACGAACTGTAGGAGAACAATTAGTTAGGGGTAATCAGGGGAGAAATGTACGACGTACAGCGATATGCTTGTCCTGCATATAACGCATGCTCTGAAGGACACCGCCGCGGATGGCATTGCACAAGTCCTCCGTCGTCGTTTCAGGGTGGATGTTGCCGAGGTACACAGTACGGTTCATGGCCTGGGGACCGCCCTGGCCGCCCATCATGTCCACGGGGGTAAACGGGCTCGCGGCGTATGGCGTGAACGGGGAAAACGGTGCTGCACCCTGGGGCGTCATGTTCGACTGAGCGACGAGCGACTGGGCGGCGGCCGCCTGTGCTTGCTGAGCAGCGGCCTGCTGCGACTTAGGGATGTACGCGCACCGGTCCTTGCCGTAGTTCACACGCTTGCCGGCCCACTGCGGCTCGGTCGGGAGCGTGTTCACAACCTGATCGAACCCACATCGTTAATCTCAAATTCGGCAAGCGGGTAAATAGAAAAAAAATGAAGCCTTACCTTGGTAGCAACGGAGATGCTAAGGAAGTGCACGAATCCGATGTTCTTATCCCGGACGATCTTGACTTGATCGATGAGCCCGAAGCGACTGAGGTCGTCGCGGAGCTGCTCCTCTGTCATACCCTCCTCGAGGCCGCCAAGGTATACGTTCCGGCTGGCGTTGCTCTGCGAGATGGCGAGCGCGACCTGGGCGGGGACTGGGCTGGGCTTGCCCCAACCGATCTTGAGCTCCTGCCCGTGCAGGGCGAGCTTCTTGATCGTCGCATCGGCGTGGAAGGCAGCAGCGGTGGCGCCATCGAGGAAGGAGAGGAAGACGCAGGATTTTTCGGGGAGGACGCGGATGGACTCGAGCGGGCCAAAGTGCACGAGGTTGAGGAGCTCATCGACGGAGGCAGTTGCAGGGAGGTTGCCAACGTAAACTGTGCGGCCAGTGGCATTGGAGGAGGCGGAGAGCGCGGCAGAGAGGGCGACGGGGGAGTAGGCGGCAGCGGCTTGGGCGGCGGGGATGTTGAGGTTCAGCGAAGGGATGCGTTGCTGATTGTTGAAGTTCTGCATCGTTAGGAAGGGGAAAAAAGAAAACATGGTGTTAGACGCAGGGTGGGCGAGAGAAAAAAAAGTAGGCAATACCTGTGCGAAGTTGGCCATTTGACCATTGTACGGGAAGGAGCTGAGCATGTTCATACCGGGGATACCCATTCCGAGCATGTTATAAGCCCCGAAATTAGCATATCCGTTCCCGTTGGAGTTGCCCTGCTGTTGCTGTTGCTGCTGTTGGGCCTGCTGCTGTTGAGCGGCCTGCTGCTGCTGCTGTTGCTGGACGGCAAAGGCGGCGGCGGCGGTGTTGGGACTTAGCTGAGGCGTCATGCCCTGTCCATTGGACTGTGTGTTGATGGAAAGGGAGGGCGTGGAGTAGAGGGGGTTGCCAGCGAAGCCACCGGCAGAGGTGGGGGAGTTTGCGAACGCCGACTGGGCGATAGTCGCTTG